>RCUC01113499.1:0-60399 GCA_003697995.1 Taxidea taxus jeffersonii | reverse complement strand
CAAAGTGTCCTTCTATCATTCCACAAGTACTTGACACTCTGTTAAGCTCTGGGACTACTAAAGAGTAACACACTATACTATCCATCTGCTAAAATGAACAACCAAACCAGACCTATCTTAGACAATCATGAAAGAAAATATGAACCTAAATCCCAGAAAAATTAAATTACACATCTGGGTTTCTATTGGGAAAAAATAAATATAATGAAATCATTTCCACCATTTCTCAAATCCGAATCAATGGTTTACTGCACTAAACCATATTACCACAAAATCAGAAAACATAAATTTAAAAAGATTCAGAGGACAGCCTGAGTATTACTCTTAATATAACGGTAATCATACATACATACACATACACACATACACGCACGCACTTTCTTTAGTGTTACAAAATATACTTGCAATAGACTACTTTTGTCTAGTTCATAATTAACCTAAGTGACTGACAAACTATGAGAGGTAGACTGATGATAAAAATACTTTAGATAAACCTAACCTATCTACAGAAGTATAGTTAAGTGTAGCACCAGTAAGAAGAAAACATAGAAAATTTTGCACACTTTAATTCCAAATTGAAATACCTGCTAGACCCATACTAAAGATTCAATTCTGCCTTTAAAGATAGTCAAAAAAGATTGAAGAGGAATGCAAAAACAAGCTGAACTAGGTTTAACTTAAGAACCCAACTGAATGGGACGCCTGGGTGGCTCAGTTGGTTAAGCGGCTGCCTTCGGCTCAGGTCATGATCCTAGCGTCCTGGGATCGAGTCCCACATCGGGCTCCTTGCTCGGCAGGGAGCCTGCTCCTCCCTCTGCCTCTGCCTGCCACTCTGCCTGCCTGTACTCGCTCTCTCTAACTAATAAATAAATAAAATCTTAAAAAAGGAGCTGAAGATTTAAATAGAAAGTATGAGGTTATATATAAAAATCAGTTACTGCTAAAAATACAAGACTGCATCCCTAAATCAGAGATCTATTTGTCCCCCAGGTTTGCTCAACTATAAAAATTAATTAATTAAAAATTAAAGAGAAATAGATAGGTATTCTTGTTTAGTCCTGGTTATAGAACTAGTTATATTCAGCAGAGTGTATATTTGTTTCCAATAGCATCCCCCCCAAAAATCTCTGGCCCTATCCTTAACTCATCAATCTTAATTATCATTCACAAATCATTCCCCCACCCCATCCCACCTACACACACACACATACAGCACAGCCCTGTTGATACAGGTACATCAAATTTCTTTCAGAGCCATGGGTTCACCAAATTGTTTCTCTCTCTTCTCAGGACTTCACCTATGTTGTTTTTTCTCCCACTGCCCCAGTCTGGCTCACTTCTAGTAATCCTTCAAACTCTGGGGCGCCTGGGTGGCTCAGTTGGTTAAGCGACTGCCTTTGGCTCAGGTCATGGACCTTGGAGCCCCAGGATCGAGCCCCAGGATCAAGCCCCAGGATCTAGCCCCAGAATCAAGCCTCAGAATCGAGCCCCAGGATCCAGTCATCATCCTACCCTCCCCACTCTCATGCTCACTTTCTCTCTAATAAATAAAATCTTTTTTTTTAAAGATTTTATTTATTTATTTGACAGACAGAGATCACAAGCAGGCAGAGAGGCAGGCAGAGAGAGAGGAGGAAGCAGGCTCCCTGCCGAGCAGAGAGCCCCATGTGGGGCTCGATCCCAGGACCCTGGGACCATGACCTGAGCCGAAGGCAGAGGCTTTAACCCACTGAGTCACCCAGGCGCCCCTCTAATAAATAAAATCTTAAAACAAACAAACAAAATTCCAGGTTAGAAGTCACTTCCCCCCAGGAAGCCTTCTGATTCCTGGTTTTTGTTATAAATTCTTCACTCCTATTTCTACAGCACCCTATACAAATGTACTGTATTATCCCAATATCTTGTAATTATTTTTCTGTAGTCCCATTAAACCGGAGGCTCTAAAAGGACAGAGAAGATACCTTTAATGTTCATCGACTATATCCCCACCCCTCAGGACTATGCCTGATTGAGGTTTGTTAAATGACATACTAGAAGCTTTATGTTTAAGGAAACCTTCTCTATAGATTTCTTTTTAGGGTATATAATGTTGCCTGGGAAGCCAAAAAAGAGACCTCAAAGATTTTTCTAATTCAATTTACACACTTTATAAATGAGAAAAATAAGATGTTGACCATTCCATAAATACAGACAATAGAAGTTTTCCCCTAAGTTAGTTTTAGTTGCCATTTAAGGTTTTGTTGTTTTTCCTGTGTGGTCATAATGGCTTTGGACATAATGGTCTCATCAGCTACCATTTTTGACTGCTCTGCTCACTAACAATTAGACACAGCCAATCATCTGTGCCTCTGTCAACAGCTAAAACTTTGTCACCTGAGACAACAGACATGGTCATCTGGACAGCAACATAAAGTTCTTCCACTGCCCTTGGGTGCCCGGGTGGCTCAGTGGGTTAAGCCGCTGCCTTCGGCTCAGGTCATGATCTCAAGGTCCTAAGATCAAGTCCCGCATAGGGCTCTCTGCTCAGCAGGGAGCCTGCTTCCCTCTCTCTCTCTCTGCCTACCTGTGATCTCTCCCTGTCAAATAAGTAAATAAAATCTTAAAAAAAAAAAAAGGAATTAAAAAAAAAAGTTATTCCACTGCGCTTGATCCTGAAAGAGACCCATATACAATCTTACTCCTAATTATTCCTTTTCCTGTATGAGTAACATTTTCTTGCCCTAGATCTTAAAACTATCTTTGAAATCACTGTTTACTGATTAATCAGTATCTTTCAAAAAAAAAAAATAGCCTTCCAAAGAGTAAGGCTTTTGATGGTTAGAAATTAACTAATTAGTGAATATTTCAGATTCTCAAAATAGATGCTCAGTAAAAATTACTCAAACCCCATCAAGGGTTTAGTCATGTGCTATTCCTTAATGTCAAATACACTGTATGTACTGAGAAAAATGTTTACAAGATTTTTTTTCAAAAGGAATCAGTATTCAGTTTTACATTAGGGTGGATAGGTAGTCACTTTACATGATGAGATATTAATTCTAACTCTTCTGTGCCAAAGATAAGCTTTCATTTTTTTCCTTAATATATGGATATGTTGGTCAATGACCATTTTAAGTTGTAGCAGTAATGATTTTTAAATGGTATACTGCTTGCTTTATGATTCACACATGAGCTTAATCATTTTTAGCATGACTGTTTAAACACACTGCAAGCAAATCTGTAATTCCTGTCAAAACTGATTTCCAAGGCCAGTTTTTGAAGGAAATTTTTTTTTTTTTAATTTTATTTTTTATTTGACAGAGATCACAAGTAGGCAGAGAGGCAGACAGAGAGAGGGGGAAGCAGGCTCACCGCTGAGCAGAGAGCCCGATGTGGGGCTCGATCCCAGGACCCTGGGATCACGACCCGAGCCGAAGGCAGAGGCATTAACCCACTGAGCCACCCAGGCGCCCCTATGAAGGAAATTTCTAACTGATCATCCCTTAACAAAAGTTCTTAAAGTGGGGGGAGGGGAACTTAAAAATTTAAATTGATTTCTTAAAACTACCACCTGCAAGAATTGGTGAAAAAAAAATTGCTAGATTAGGGGCGCCTGGGTGGCTCAGATGGTTAAGAGTCTGCCTTCGGCTCAGGTCATGATCTCAGGGTCCTAGGATCAAGCCCCACAACAGGCTCCCTGCTCAGCAGAGAGTCTACTTCTCCCTTTCCCTCTGCCTCTCCCCCTGCTTATGCATGCTCTCTCTCTCTTTCTCAAATGAATAAATAAAATCTTTCTAAAAAAATTACTAGGTTAATTATGGAACATTGCTACATACTACAATAAATTTATAAGCAGAACAAAATGATTCTAGTGCCTACTTGGTTAATCTTTTCACCTTACAAACATTTTCTGGACACCTATTAAATATGAGTTTGCAATGTTATTACTGGAAACATAAGAGTGAAGGATCTGATCTGTGCCGTTAAGAAATTCCCAGACTAATATAAATGTCTGCTCCTCTAGGAAAATAGCATCAGATGACATTCTTTGAAGAATATAAGAACAACAAATCAAACAAATAAATCTACATCTGTCTTATTCATGCAAAAAATATCTAGTCTGATTTTAAATTTCCTACAATTGTTATGTTTAACAACCAAAAACAAAACCCATATGATAACGACACTCTCTTATCTTAGGTATCTCTGAAAAATCACACTGCCATCCTAAGTTTTTGTTTGCAGTCAGGACTAAGGCATCACCATCCAGAAACAGCTTACACTAAATGCAGGTAATGTATTAAACAGTACAAAACCAAACGAAACAAAAAACTCTTCTAAAAAGTTAAATAACCAAACCTAAGATGATAATGACAATAGCAAATACCATACAAAGCTAATTCTCATTTTTCATTACAATTCACTCCTCCCGAAGAGTCAAAAAAGATGCTCTTCCTTGCACATAGTAGTACTGTATTTTATAGAATCTTTTTTTCTATGATATTATATATATTTTTATAACGTTATATATTTCAAGGATTCAAAAAAACAGTATCGACTTCATAAGAAAGGCTAGTTTTGAATATCAGACTAAATAATTATCCTTCTCTTTTCTCCCCATTTTTCTGTTTCTAATCTTAGGGCATTCAATAGCTCCTTTGCCTCTACCAGAAGACTGAGAGACTAAGAAAGAATATTAAGCTCAATTAAATCAATTTTAATAAATGTCTCATCGATGTACAACTTTGTTGTTGTTGTTACTTAAAATTCTGTTTCAGTTTGGGGAGAGAGGTCAGGAAAAAAGGAAGCTAAAATAGAAGTGTCAATAAAAAGGAGAGAAATTTGAAGACACTGCGTTACAGATGTGATCCTAGAAGGACTAACAGAGCTAAGGCAGCGCTCTAGCAAAAGGCAAGGCCTGGTCAAGATAGTATGGAAGCCAGGGATACAGAGCAAACAGCATGTCTCAAAGTCATTAAACCATCAAAGATTTCAGAGTAGAAAATCTGTAGGTTGGAGCAAAATAGGCAGCCTTCTAAAAAATGAGGTATCTATCTATGGACAAATGTCAAACTATGGCAAAATGTACTGTTAATAAAACAAAAATATATAACAGTGTGCTGAATCAGCTACCATAAGTACTAGGGAGAAAAGTGAGGGATATATGCTTGTACACGTAGACACGGTCTCTAGAAGAAGACACGCAAATCATGTAGCAGTGGTTGCCTGAGCAGAGACTTATTTTTGTATTTCTATACATCCTTTTATACTTCCTTATTATTTTTAAACCACAGGCACTTATGACTTAATCCAATAATATTACTTATTCCAGTATAGGAATATTACTTAATTCCAGAAAGAAAAATCTATTCAAATTAATTTACAAGTGAAGCAGCCAGAAATAAAAAGATATCAGAGGTCAAGAAAGATTTATCATTTAAAACCGGAAAAACAGTCCAAAGTAAAGACTAAAGTGTGAGGCAAAGAAAACAAGTCAAAACTGATCATGCAGTCAGTACAGCACATGTGGGGCTGGCAGACCAAAAAAATGAGTTAACTCATTCCTCAGCCTTTTATGAACTTCCAGCTTGGGTAGGAATTAATACCAGGTCATAGCCCAGTGTGGACAGAAGGTGAGTAACTTAGAAATGGTATAGTAGCTGAAGACAACTATCTGAGCTTAGAGATTAAGCTAGATATCCTAAGACATTACTAATGCCTCACCTGACTAAGCCTCTATAGGTTAGTGAGAGCAAAAGCACAGACTTTGGGTAGTTCTTTTAAATGCAGTGTCTGTGACCCAGCTGCAATGGAAAGAGTCTAGAAAGAAATGAGTCACTGAAGGTGTGGCTGGGAGTAGAATGGGACCAGGAAGAACTTAGAGGGTAAGAATGGATCTTCGCCCCTAAGTCCTGTGGCCCAAACTTCCGTTCTATCCTCCGAAAGTTTCAGTCAACCAGGGCTTGGATACTTTAGTGCCAAAGAGCTACCTTAGCAAACTTTAGATTATACTGATGAAGAGATTACAATCTTGAGGAAATTAAAATTGCTTAGTTCTGAGACACATTAACAAAGTAAAAGAATTCCTTTCTTTAAATCCAAGATTAGTTCTTTGTATTGCTAAGCATATTTCTAAATCACTTCTAATTTAAATCATTGGGTACTCAGAATTAAATTTATAGTATTTTCAGAATTTTCCTAAATAAAACATAACTCAGAAGGCAAATGTGAATTTAAAAGGTCAGAAGGGGACATTTAAAAAAGAACATTTTACCCATTTCACAGACACTCTTCAAAAGCTAAAGAAACAGCAAATACAGAAAACAGACATGAGCACAGTGCAAAAAGAAAACAATTTCATTTCTAAACATTCATCTTCCAAAGTTAAACATAGATTTTGAGAACAGGATCTTCTTGAAAAGGTATATTTTATAAGACAAAGCATTTATGAATGAACCAATTCTAACTTCTTAATCAAATAACACTATAATAAATAAATTGAAGTAAGTATAAAATAATCTTATTCATTTCAAATTTTGGATTTTAAAAAAGAAATCTATAGGGGTAGCTGGGTGGTTCGGTCAGTTAAGCATTGACTCCTCTTGATTTCAGCTGAGGCCATGATCTCAGGGTTGTGAGATGCAGCCTTGCATCCGCCTCCACACTGGGTGTGGAGCCTGCTTAAGATTCTCTTCTCCACCCGCCTCCTTCCACCCCCCAGCCCCTCTCTCACCCTCTCTTAAAAAAAAGATAAAGGAGGGACGCCTGGGTGGCTCAGTTGGTTAAGCGGCTGCCTTCAGCTCAGGTCATGATCCCAGTGTCCTGGGATTGAGTCCCACATTGGGCTCCTTGCTCAGCAGGGGGCCTGCTTCTCCCTCTGCCTGCCTCTCTGTCTGCCTGTGCTCGCTCTCTCTCTCTCAAATAAATAAATAAAATCTTAAAAAAAAAAAAAAAAAAAGATAAAGGAAAAAAACCTATAGCAAAGAATATAAAAAATGTGAAAAGCTATTACCTTCATTTCCTCGGGAAAGAATAAGAAGAATTACCTACCAAAAGTAGCTAAAAGAAACTCTTACTATTACCAGAAACTAACCATTCTTCTGTTATGCCAGAAATATATTATAAATACGGCCCCTAGTAAGTAAAATTTTAATTGTATTTATCATAGGAAAATCTGACCTATCAGTTACTTCTGTTAATGAAGGACAACTATCAAAAAAATAAAAACAACAAAAGACACCCTAAAATAGATTACACCACCATTCAACATGAGCAAGGCATGGATACACACTCAATACTTAACTGATTTAAATATACATAAAAGCAAAGCCATGAGGACTATAGATTAAAAATGAGATTAAAATTAAAAGATTAAAAATCTATTAAAAATTTGATTTAAAATCCAAGAAACAGATCTCGGGAAGTCAGAAATAAAAATAATTTTTATTTTAGGGGCACCTGGGTGACTCAGTGGGTTAGGCCTTTGCTTTCAGCTCAGGTCAGATCCCAGGGTCCTGGGATCGAGCCCCGCATCAGGCTCTCTGCTCAGCAGGGAGCCTGCTTCCCCCAACTCTCTCTCAGCTTGCCTCTCTACTTGTGATCTCTGCCTGTCAAACAAATAAATAAAATCTTTATTTTAAAATAAATTTTAAATAAAATTTAAAAAAATTTTTAAAATTTTTATTTTAGATTAAGTAGCAATCTATTTCTTAGATCCTAAAATACAGCAAATATATTTCTCTTTACAATGACTTAAAAATAAGCATCTCAAAGCATTTATCAATACAAAACAAGTGGTTGCGTATAAATTATCTTTTCCTTTTAATCTCAGAAATTTTTATTAGAATAGTAAGCTTTAGAATAATAACAAAAGGTATTCTAACCCTTAAGTTTCCATCAGTTAAGTGTCCCATCAATCAATGTGTTTGCTTATTTATACCTGACTCAAGAGTCTGCGATGTCAGAGAAACCAAATCTATGAAAGGTGGATCATAAGAATCACAACCTACGATCTGAGAAAGGAGTTCTAACAGTTCTCAGTCATGGATATGTAGTAAGCAACACATATTTTAAAGCACTGGACTCTAACTGCACAAATATACTTCTTATACATGCAATTATTATAATGACCTAATAGAAAGTGAAGTTAAATAAATGTATCCAAAGAGAACTGGGACTGGAATAAGTATTTTTCCTGTCTTGTGCTCTATCAAAGATGTTGAAACTCCAGGGTTGGGCAGGAGAAGGTGAGTCACATAAACAGAAATGATAAAGTAATTACTCTAGAACAAGTGACATCTCAGATATTCTGAATAAATAATCTACTCTGCCAATGCTTATAAAGACCCAGTATAATTTACTAGTGCCCATTGAGGGTTTACAAAGATGTGCCAAAAATTTAACAATAAATCGTTGAGAAGAGGCAATAAAGATACCACATATATTTCTTTAAACCACACTAAGTTTATTTCTATATTAGTATATAATATATAGTACTGAAAAAGAATCTAGATCAAGTCAATAGTCATCCACGTTTTTAAAATTTGACAATTACAAATATTCTATAAAACCAATGTATACATTTTAATATTTTTAAAAAATTAATACTAAGGATTTCTAGGTAGTTTTTAACTATTATGTGAAGACTGAAAAATACAGCCTAAAACATTCATACCTGATCGAAAGCACTCAATTATTTGTTGAATACCAGATTTGGATGTCTGTAGTGGTTGCTGTAACAAAGGAGCATCTCCAGGTTCCAGGATATAAACTACATGGAAGACAAACACCCACCCCAATCCCCACAAAAAAAGGGTTATTTAAATCATTCACTATTGAAGTAAAACAATGGTTTGCTACAATCATGTTAATGATAATCACACTTGTTCGTGTATACTTCACCATCATCTTTGTAAGGCACAATGAAATAACGGGGAAAAAATAACTAAGATTATTCTCAATTCAAGGCTAAATTAAAGCTACTTAAGGCTTCAAATGCAAAGATTTACTATTTTGGTATTTACTACATATTTGTCATGTTTGCCTTTTTATTTCCCTTGAAGAGGAAACTCTGTATTTAATCAAAATTCTAGGGCAAAATGTCCTAGCCACATCTCATAAACCATTCCAGAACCTTCTGGACAATCTACTACAGCTCTCTGGGCAATTATGAGAGCAAAACTCAAAAACCACTGCCTAAGGAAAGAACTAGTGAAGTGCACAATGACAGATGTTCAAGAATGTTCACTGCAGCCCCTAAATAATAGAGAAAAAATTTCAAACAACTTAAAAATCTCTCAATAGGAACCAGGCTAAATAAACTATGAAACAGCCCTATAACAGTCCTTCATGGCTGTTAGAAAGCATGAGCTAGATCTACATATATCAACAACAAAGGTTGTCAAAAATAGATTGTTGAGCAACAAAAACAGGTTAGAGAATATGATCTCACTTATACTAATATATATTTCAATAGATACAGAAAGAAATTTAATGGATATGTGCGTTTATGTACAGCCACTAATATAAACATAAAAAGTCTAGCAGGATACCAACAAAACAAGGGTTCTGTCAGGGTGGACTTTACAGGGGTGATTTTCATTTTCGGCCTCACACTTTGCTAGTGTTTTAGAGCCTGGGCTTTTAGAAGTGTGCATGTTAAAACACACTCACACACACATACACACACTTTTATAATAAGTAAAAAGATATTATTTCCATTTTAAAAATAAAAATTTTCATATACAGATGTCTGCTTTCCAAAATTCTCAGATTCACAGTATAATTATATAATTAGATTATGATAATATGAAATAAGGTAACTGAAAAGGAAAACAGTTTTCCATCAGACACTAAATAAAGATATGGTTGTGGTAGAGAAAAAACAGCCATTTTAATTAACTTTTTTCAGTATGTTATAATGTTCTACTCAACTATTACCATCTTAACCCAGGATCATCCACTCTGTGGGAAAATAAGGAGGATTACTTCAATAATGTGTGCTGCTACTGCTTTGGGGCCTGGTCTTGGGCAGCATTTGGCTTTGTGATAAGGGCTAAAGCCTACTGTGCTATGTATATAGACACAGCCTTAGATTCTATGTTAAGGCTTCAAATCTTGTCCTCAGAGTACACAAGTTAGACGGAACTATCTCAGGACCAAGTCATTTTATTAAGTACAACTTTCCCAATTCTAAGAGATATGTTAGGAGTATTTTAAATGAATTAAGAACATGCACACACCCACAACTCATTTTGAGAACATCTGACATTGGTACTACCTGCAGCGATTAAAAATACAAAGACTACAGACCTGGACTTACTACACTGAAATATTTTTACAGACCTGGACTTACTACACTGAAATATTTTTCTAACATTTATTAGATACAACTAAAGCAAATTAAACTCTCTGATCTCTTTCCCATCTCTAAAATGGGGTTAATAAAAGTACCTAAATTATAGAGTTCTACGAGGATTAAATGAGCTAATATAGGTTAACTAATTAAAACAGAGCCTGGGATATAGTAAGTGTTCAATAAATGTTCTATCACCACCACCACCATCATCATGTACAAATCAATTGCTTTCTGACATCAAAAACTGAAAAACTGTTTCCAAAATCTAAGAAGTAGAATTCAACCCTTTAAAGATGCAGCAGCAGAAGTTCATAAATAGATTGATGATACCATTATTTGGATTAGATGGATCTCTTTTCATGATTTGTACAAAACAACTGACAAATAAAAATAATAACTACAGGGGCGCCTGGGTGGCTCAGTGGGTTAAAGCCACTGCCTTCAGCTCAGGTCGTGATCTCGGGGTCCTGGGATCGAGTCCCGCATCGGGCTCTCTGCTCGGCATGGAGCCTGCTTCCCTCTCTCTCTCTCTCTCTGCCTGCTTGTGATCTCTGTCAAATAAATAAATAAAATCTTTAAAAAAATTTTTTTAAATAATAATAATAACTACAAAAGAGAGTAGAAACTGTACAGTTGTAAAGAACTAAAAGTATCAAGGTTTGGCTCTATAAGTAGCAAGGATTTTAGAAAGGGAAGATCTTTTAAAAAACAGTAATGAATGAGGGAGGAATATGGAGAAAAAATAGAAATTTGTCCTCAGATTCCCCTTTCCTCATTTAAAAAATGCTCCATGAAATAGGTCAATCAGAGAAAGACAATTATATGATCTCCCTGATATGAGGAATCTGAGAAGCAAAGTGGGGGGCTTGGGAGTAGGGAAGGAAAAAATGAAACAAGATGGGATCAGGAGGGTGACAAACCATAAGAGACTCAATCTCACAAAACAAACTGAGGGTTGCGGGGGTCGGGGGAGAGGGGTGAGGACGGTGGGTAGGGGGAAGGTGGTTGGGTTTTGGACACTGGGGAGGGTATGTGCTATGGTGAGTGCTGTGAAGTGTATAAGCCTGACGATTCACAGACCTGTACCCCTGGAGCTAATAATACATTATATGTTAATAAAATAAATAAATTAATAAATAAAAATGCTCCATTAAACTTTAATACACCAGCTTCCATTTCCACAAAAGAACATGATTTCAAAACTACAGCAAAATTTGTTACCTAATCACCTTCAGAACACTGCTACCACTACACACATCAACATCTTGAGACACCATTCAAAATAACCCCAGAGTTAGCTTAGTTATCCATGGAAACATCCACTTAGCATACAGATCTGTGTAGTTCCCACTGTAAAAAAAAAAAAAAAAGATTCTTCACTTGAAAACATACTCTCAACCCTAAAAAACTTTTTATATAAGTTTCCTCTCCTATATCCTATCATCCCTCCCAAGATGAGTTTACACAACCATTAGGGAAAAAGCCATCATCTCCCTCTAATCAAAACACCTAAACCCTCCGAAGTTAACATATGTCTTTACACCCTTCCAAGAACACACTTCCCAGAATCAAATACTCACTTTTGTAACAGTCTCTCCTACCTTAAAAAAAAGCCCCTTAAAATAACTTCTGCTTATGATGTCTGGGATTTACTTACAATAGAGGGCAGGGAAGCAGTGGGAGGGTGGAAAATGGAACTGTGAAGAAGCAAGAATAGACGAAAAAAAAAAGAGATTGTCCATGTATCAATATGTTGTGTGACGCTTGTAACAGGTTCTTTACACCATTCTCTCTACCTTTGAATTCTGAAAAGTTCTGTAAGAAACATTCTTAAAACATAAATAAGAAAGTACTTTACATACACTGACACGCTTACATCACCACCCTTCACTACACATTGACCCATCCTATTAAGGCCTCCTCAGAACACACTGCTCAGGGACCAGCCCCACTATTCATAATTCAAGAGGCTAGATCCCTGATGATTGCCCATTAAAAGAACTTCTCAAACACCATGTCATCTTCTTCCCTCCATCTGAAGGCATCCTCATCATAACATACTCCTTTCAGTACTGAAAAAACCTTCCACACAGCACTTACCATCCTCTGAAATAATGACAATTAACTATCCTGTAAGTTAAACTTCTAGCTTTCCACCAAACTACTCTCCAGGAAGTGTTTAATCTAGCTAAGAAAGCAAAGAATCACAACTACTTATGACCTGGTAGTCTGAAAAATAAACTGCATTCAAAAAGTTTCTGGCAAAAGAAAGTTTAATTTTTTAAAATTAATGCAACTTAGATGATTTCTTGTTAATGAGGGAGGAAAAAAACCAAAGAAGTTCCAATACATATTAAAAAGTTCAACTCTGGAAACATCCTTAAAAAGACATTAAAGTCTCTAGAAAACTTTATCAGAATACACTAAATAAGGTATGGTCACAAATTATTGGAATTACTTCTCTGTATCTATTTCTTCCCACTCAAAAGTTCTGTGAGGAAATGACCTTATCTGTTTTGTTCACCACTTACAAGCATATCGCCTTGGACAGTGCCTAGCACCTAACAGGTGCTCAATAATAATTTGTCAAACAAATACAGAAATAATTGAACACATAAACTTCTTCCTAAAAGATTTTATTTAAAATGATTTCATTAACCAATTCAACTTAAATGACTTGAAATGTTCTCAAAAAAACCAAAAAAACGGAATAAAAGATCAGTAGACTACAAGTATAAAAGGCATTCACAGCCTTCTACTTCAAAACTAACAAATTCCATCCAATATTTGATAAAATATAAATGACACATAAAATATGCAAAATGTGCAGTATGAAGGGGTGCTGAAATAGGTCAGGGGCAGCTGAACACAAACTGGATCCCATCCGGGGACTATATCATTAGCAGATGTAAGTTATTACTGATTTCCAATAAGCCAGTGGGGGGACAGGGCCATAGTACATGTGTACCAAAGTTTTCTGAAAATGGGAGTTCTTCCTCTTTACCACTGCCATTTTTTCCCATTAGTCAAAAAAGTCCTCTACCTGAACTCCACGGTGACAGAACCAAGTACATCAGAGCACTTAAAAATACTCCAACAAAAAAACAAGCAAAAGCATAAAGAGCCCTAATAACTTTTAGGTCAAAAATAATGATAAACACCTGCCTTTAAACTAGAATAGCCTTTGGTTTAGTGACATATGTACTCAACGATTCCCTTTTAATTTGTACCTCTAAATGTTTGTGACAAAACATATCAAACTTCTAATAACTAGAAAACTCAAGTTTACATACCACATTTATCACATTAAAGTCTTCTAATATTCTTCAAGAGACTCGAAAAAGGAACTTTTTCATTCCATAAATCCAACTAAAAACAGTTCTACTGAATAAACTACCCTAAAAATACTTATGTACTCTACCTAAACAGATTTTTTATTTTGCAATACGGTATATTCTGCGAAAGAAAATGTTTAAAGGTTGCAGTCAGCAAAACCTGATTCTTCCAACAAGCTGAATTTAACAAACTTTTTTGGCCCAACTACACTCATTTTTAGGCTATAACTGCTAAACCCCGATAAACATGCGTAAGAAACGTAATTTTTAAAAGTTTAAATGAATCCCCTTTCACGAAGACCTGCTACTATTCTACCTATTTTCTCCTCTGTCTTCAGTTTTAAACATTCAAAGGACACGGGAAAATACTACTAACTGCAGCCTGCCTCAAAAGAAGGAAAAGGAACTGAGTGATTGATCTTGTGGAAAAGATTTAAGGTGACACTTGCAGTACTTTTCTTAAGGGATCAGGCAGAGGAGATCTCTTGTTTATACAAGCTTTTAGCTTCATAACTAGTTTTATACTGGGGAAAATTACAGCCTGCTTACTTAGACATGACTTCTTGGGCAGGAGGAAAAGAAAACTGGAAGGAAACACAAGGCAGAGTAGCTGCGACGGAGGGCAAAGTAACTGGAGGGGAAAGGAATATACCTGGTTCACAGCATCCGTGATGATGGTGGTCAGTCTGACAGTATTTGTCCCTTAAAGGCATTTTCAGTGGGCGAGACCTACTTTCCTTTCACTGTAAGAAGCTCTTCATTGCGGCTTGGCTGTTGAAAGAAGCACAAACCCGTCACTCACCCTGAACTTCCTGGGGGGGCCCTGGCTCTATTTTCCACATACGTTCCCTCCACCCGCCCTCCGTTCTCCCTCCACGGTACCCGTACCTTCTTCTAGAACCTAGAAGAGAAAAACGCACGAAGGCTTCTCCAACCCCAACTCCCGCACAGGTTCAGCACCGTACCCGGAAACGCAGCCAGGGGCGCGCAGCGCAAGGCGAGGGCCTGGCCGGCTGCGCGGGCGGCAGCGGCCTCGCCGGCCCGGGCGGGCGCGCGCGGAGACAGAGGCGCGGAGCGCGGCGGGCACGGCCGGCGCCGGGGCCCGAGGGGCGGCGGGCGCGGCGACAAGACCGGTCGAGGTGCCGCTCCCGCCGGCGGCCGGCCCACGTCGCGCCCTCCCGCCACGCACGTGCGTAGGGGTCTCCGCGGTGGAGCCCCCGTCCCCGTAACCAAGTGCGCCCAACTTACTTAACTCCTAGGGCGGGCCGGCGGGTAGGCGGAAGGAAGGAAGGCAGGCCGGGCAGCCGCGGGGACAGCCTGGCGTGGGAGGCGGCTTCGGGCCCCACCTGGCGCAGCCTCGGCGGACCACGCGAAGGGAACCGGGGTTCGGGCCCGACGCGCTCCCAAAGAGTCCCCGCCGGCGCCGACGCGGAAGCGCCACAGCTCACCACGTCCCTCCGCGGCCCGAGGCGACGGCGACGGCGGCGGCGGCTCACGGCGTCCCTCCGCGCTGTGGAGCTGGGCGGGCGGGCGGCGCGCGGGCGCAGGCAGTTGACAGGAGGAACCGCCCCGCAGAAGCCGCCGTCGCCAGCGAAGGAGCCGGAACCGGAGCGGGCAGGACCTGGGCGCCCCTCGCCGGGGCAACGGCTGCCGCCGGAGCCCGGCTCCCCCCCTCCCAGCGCCGCTCCACCTGCAACGGTCCCTCAGGCTTTTGGAGAGGGGCGGGGAAGAATGGGGGTTCCCCCCCACCTTGGGCCTCTTTTGCTAGTAGTTGTTGTTTCAGGAAACTTTATTAAGTCCGTCTCTCTCTTTCTCTGTCTCCCCCTCCCCGAAGAGCCTGAGCTACCGCCGCGGAGCGGGTAGGAAGGGGGAAGCAGAGACTCTCCCGCAGCGACAGGGAGCGACTGACTGACCCCGGACGGAGATGGGGCGAGGGCAGGAAGTGACAAGCTCTCGGAGTGGGTGGGGGGAGTGTGGCCGGCACGCCCGGGAGCGCCGCGCGCATGCGCCCCGCCGGGCGCCCGGGCCTGTGGGGAGGCGACGCTCCGCGGCCGGGCGAGGGGAGGGAACCTTGGTCGGTGGCGCTGGGGCCGCGACCCGGGGGTCTCCGGCCGGCTACTCGTCCGCGCGTCCTCCCGCGGGCCGACGGAGAGCCGAAGCCCCGGGCTGTTGGTGCCCGGGAGACGGGATGATGGGCAAGCAAACTGTTGCTTTTCTCCTTCCGTTGGAACCGAAACGAGGAGGGTTGGAAAAGCACGGGAATGAGCTGTAGAAGAGGCTCGACAGACGGGTGAGCCGTAGGTAGTGGTGATTCCGAAAAGGTTGTCAGCACGCTTACGGTAAAGGTCGATTTTTTTTTGTTGTTTTTGTTTTTTCACCCGAGAATTTTCTAAGTGTGCCTCTCAGTACTTTGGGGTGTTCATCAGGTCTTTGGGAAGAAACTGTCTGGTGGTGGAGGATCGGAATTGACTGCCGCGGCCCCCGCTTGCGAACCTGAAGGCGAAGAAGGTGGGTCACGTGGGCAGAACGCACTTTCCCTCCTGTTCGGTGCCCGCGTCCTGCCTGGAAAATCCCCCAAGATCGCGGTCGTCTGTCAAATTCCGCAAACTCGTGCGGTCGCCCCTTGGGGCAGGAGAGCCGCCTCCTCAACTCCCAGGACGGAGTTTTTGTTCTACAAGCAAATACGTGTCCACTGTCGGTCGGGAAATTTTAAGGGAGAAAAAGCCCTTACGCTTTGTTTTATCTTCTCCCGCGGAAAGATGCACTGAAAAATCTCCGCAGTTGTGTAGGTTGAATTGCCCGTTTTCGGGGTCGTGAAAGAGCAGTTCAGTGGTAGGTAGGTTCTGTGTGTATTTTGGAAGAGCAAAGGAGGGACTGAAATCTGTTTACAAAATTCATGGGAAAGTTTGTGGTGATTCCAGTAATTAATTGATAAACTCGTTATGGTAAAAATACTGAACGGAACATTTACATAGGTCTTGGGGGCGTGTAGCAGCTTGGTTATAGGGGTGACAGGAAAAGGAAGAGTGGTCCAAGTAATCCATTTTTTTAAGGGAATTGCAGGTACTGTGCATTCTACACACCAGTCACATACATGGTATGGTTGATCATTTTTTCCTGTCCCATTGTCAAGAGGAGTCATACAATATCAAACTAAAATGTAATGCCACAACCTACATGTAAGGTAAAAAATTGTATGTCCACGTGATGGTATTTGTTATGTAGCCAAGAAAAATCATTTTGTACAATATTTAATTGAATGCAGTATGTTTAAGCGTATCGAAAAAAATTTAATGTGACACCTTAACGGTGGAGTTACAGGTAATTTTTATTTAACATTGGAGATCTTTGGTAAAATTTGAGTGAAATATTCATTTCCAGAGGATGTTTTCCTTCTTTTATAAGCACATTTATTTAAGGCAGGTTAAAAAATGAATATACAATTTTAAGTTTCCATAAACATGAAAAGGCATTGCTTCAGATATGTGAATTATAAATGTTTGCTGGCCACATATGAGTAAAAAATGGTTAGCTTCCTGAGTAAATGCTACAGTCTTTATACTAGAGTGGTTGGTACTAAACAGTCCCCAAAATTGTTTGCCAGTAGAATGAATTTTAAACAGTTTTTGAGAAATTAGAAGTATAGACAAGATTGAACGTCTGTGTGGGTAAAACAGATATTGAATACTGAACCAGAATTTTAAAGATGAAATAATGGAAATTATCGAGTAAACTTTACTTTATAAATGAGAAAACTGAAATCCAGAGAGGTTAGCTGATACGCTAAAGGTCACAAAGTAACAGAACTAGAACTAATACCTAGATCAATCTCTTCTATAACAATACTAGTCTCTGACATGTACTGAGTAATATGTTTTAAGCTCAAGAATAACTCATCTAATCCTATTAACAATTCAATCCATTCTACAGGGAATGGGAAACTGAGGCAGAAATAGGTTAGATAACTCCCCAAGGTTATCTGAAACATAAAGCTGATAGGCAACTGAGCCAGCATTTGAACCCAAGCAGAATGGCTCTGAGACTCATGACCTTAGCTATTACCCTATATTCCCTATACTATGTTGCCTACTTTATACCATAACCATTTTGGATCACACTATATGTGAAAGATGAGCCAGTAGATCCTGTCATTTGTGAAAGGTATTAGAATGCTATGTCAAAGTTTATGGAGTTGTTAAATCACGAGAATTTAATTGAAATTTCATAGGGCTCTAGAGCTTAGACTGTGGGCATCATCTAGAATTATCATCCTACCTCTATAAACACTGCACAAATCATCCCAGAAAAATTACATCTTCCCTTCATTGTACACTGCAGCAACCTAGGTGACACATTATTATGGCTTTGGGGAACCTTTTGATCCTAATGATTAACCTAAGACCATTTTATGGTTTAAAATTATTCTGTCATCTTCAAGGCAGGAAAATTCTACCATAAATATACATACACATACACATTTATTATTACTGCATAAGAAACCACTAGAAATAGTGCTTTAAAACCATTTTACAAACTCTCAAATTCTATAAATCAGTGATTTAGACTCGCCTTGTATGGGATCAAATATTAAACTGTCGATCTGTTATCAACTGTATAGAATTTAACACTTAAGTATCATACAAGCAACATAATAGGAAAAAAGAAGATAATGCATTCCCTAAGGTGTTAATTTTAAGGAGAGTAAGGAGTAGGTTGTACTTGGATGCCCTGGAGATAAGTTGCCTACCAGGAAACCCCTGACATGAACTTGTATCTTTCATTCCCAGGGTTAAGGCACACTTAGGTCTTACCAGGTGACACAATGCATGCACCACGCTGCCATATGGGCACCAAACAATCCTTGACAAGTCTTCCATTCAAATGCATTTCAGATAACATGAATTTCATTTTTTAATGTTTTTGTTATAAAGGAGTTTGTTCATAAGTCTGTATTATTATCTAATAATAATATCTAATGATAATTTTGTCACTTTTGAACTCAATGTGCTAAGTGCTTTCTAGATTTTCACTGAAACCTTTCAAAGATCCTGGGTTAGATACTATCCCATTTTACATAAAGAGAAACAGATAATTAGTGTCTGAGCCAAGATTTAAATAACAGATCTGAGTCCAGGTCCTGTGCCTCAAGTTACATATATTCTAATTATTACTAAAGTAGTATGTCCAGGTCAGACCTGTCTCTGGAGCCTCTAAACTCTTGCCTACTCATGAGACAGACCATCTGACTTTCTCCAGGCATCTCAAAATTAGCAAGACCAAAACTGAACTTCTTACCAAACTGTTCTTTTTCTTTCAAATTTTAAACTAAAGTGTTCCTATCCATTTAGGCTTTCAAGACAGAAGTCTTAGAGTCAAAGACAAGAGCATTGGCACAGATGCAAAGTAATGAAAGTTACCCGTATACAGGTTTCTCATCTCACTTACCCCAACATCTAACCTACCACTATAAACAATTGGTTATACCTCAGAAAGTTCGAGAAAATAGTTTCCTCTCTCCATATGCACCATCAATCTTCTAGTCTAGAACCTCATCTCTGAACTATTGCCATAATCACTTTTATGCCATAATCACTTCCACGGTTTCCTTACTACCCTTTTTCCCCTCTCTCAATTATTCCACACTATCAGTAGAATTATGTTCAAAGAAATCTCTGAAAATCTCTGTTGACTCCCAATTTTTTACATGAAGAAATCAAATCTTAACAAAAAGCATAAAACCAATGTACATTTTGGAGTCAGAAAAATCTGGATGTTAGTCCTATCTCCATCAATCATGGGTTTTGTGTCTCTAGGTAAGTAAGAACCTCTTCTGAGCCTCAGTTTTCTCAGCTGTATGCTATTTTCAGCATAGTGAGAAATTGGTTAATGAATAAAGCATCCAGGGGCGCCTGGGTGGCTCAGTGGGTTAAAGCCTCTGCCTTCGGCTCAGGTCATGGTCCCAGGGTCTTGGGATTGAGCCCCACATCGGGCTCTCTGTTAGGTAGGGAGCCTGCTTCCCCATCTCTCTCTCTCTCTGCCTGCCTCTCTCCCTGCCTGTGAGCTCTCTGTCAAGTAAATAAATTAAATCTTTAAAAAAAAATGAATAAGGGCGCCTGAGTGGCTCAGTGGGTTAAAGCCTCTGCCTTCGGCTCAGGTCATGGTCCCAGGGTCCTGGGATCGAGCCCCACATCGGGCTCTCTGCTCAGCAGGGAGCCTGCTTCCTCCTCTCCTCTGCCTGCCTCTCTGACTACTTGTGATCTCTGTCTACCAAATAAATAAATAAAATCTTTAAAAAAAAAAATGAATAAAGCATCCAGTAGGATCTGGAACATAGTATAGGTATATAATAAATACTCATTACACCTGGCCCTCCCACAACTTCACAGCTTTATTCTCTTAAGGATTTCTCACCCTTTTCAAAAACTAACAAAGCAAAAAGTAGTTAAACTGGGTGGGGAAGGAGTGTGGGACACAAGAGAAGTTTAGAGAGAGATGATAGAGGTGTCAGTTACGAGGGTGTATCCATTTGTTAAAGCAACTATTAGAATAGTGGTTACCTTTCCGGGAAGGAGTAGGTTGGCATGTGGAACTGAATGAAACAGTAACAATTTGGGAATCACTGGCCATTTTATAGATTTTGAGCTCAGTGATCCTTACATGTATATTTGCTTTATAATAATTCAGTAAGCTGATAAATGTTTTATGCACTTTTATGCATTTCACAATAAAAATATTTTTTAAAGTAGCTGACCTACATTTTCATGTCTCTGAACTACATCTTAGAAGTTAGAAATGATTATTGAGCTTTTCAAGGTTTTATGCCTTTGCACATGCTACTCCTCATGCCAGAAATGCCTTTCCCCTTCATCTAGAAAACTCATACTCACCCTTCAAGACCCCCTTCAGACATCACTCCTTCTATGAAATCAGCCCCTATGACAAATAATTGCTCCAACTTCCTTCTCCCATAGTACACCATTCTAATCAAATGTCTACTCTTCCATCAACCAGAATTCGTCAAGAACACAGACCATAACTTACTCCTCTTTCTTTTACTATCATCTAGCACACTACTGTCACATAATAGGCAACAATTAAAAGTTACTGGATGGGCCTGAGTGATTGAATTAGCAGTAAATATAATAAGAAAAATTTAGTGGGGAAAATCCTGGCCTAATGGGACACTCATTTCCAATGTAGAGAACAATCATACAAGGACAATTAAAGGAACCATTAGCCTATAGGGTCAGCAATGCTATAGAATATATACCACAGCTGGATACTTGAAACTACTAACCATCCATCGTATAAAACCATTCATGACTTTGTTTTTTTGAGGGGTGGTATTTTTTGCTTGGATTTTTTTTTTTTGCTTTTAATTTTGAAATAACCCCAAATTGAATTTTTAATTTTTTTTCCTATTTGTTTTCTCTCTCCGTATACACATTTGATTTTTTTTAAGATTTTATTTATTTGACGGAGAGATCACAAGTAGACAGAGAGGCAGGCAGAGAGAGAGAAGGAAGCAGGTTCCCTGCTGAGCAGAGAGCCCCATGCGGGACTCCATCCCAGGACCCTGAGATCATGACCCAAGCCGAAGGCATCGGCTTAACCCGCTGAGCCACCCAAGCACCCCCACATTTGATTTTTGAACCATTTCAGAGTAGGTTGCATACACTGTGGCCCTTTTTCCCTTATTCAGTGTGTATTTTCTAGAAGCAAGGATATTATCCTACATAACCACAGTACAGTTATCAAATTCAGGAAATCTGACATGAATTTGATTTGATTTGATTGAACATGATTTTAGGCATCTGGCTGGCCCAGTAGGTGGAGCATGTGGACTCTCGATCTTGGAGTCCAGAGTTAGAGCTCTACTTTGGGCATAGAGCCTACTTAAAACACAAAACTAGCACCAAAAAAAAAAAAAAAAAAGGTGATTTGGTACAATACAGTTGACCCTCAAAACCACACAGGTTTAAACTACACGGGTCCACTTACACATGAATTTTTTCAATAACTAGAATACAGTACTGTGAATATATTTTCCCTTATGACTTTAACATTTTTTCTTTAGCTTACTTTATTTTAAAAAGACAGTATATGATACATATGATACACAAAATATGTGTTAATTGACAGCTTATGTTATTGGCAAGGCTTCTGGTCAACTATTAGTAAAGTTTTGGGGGAGTCAAAAGTTGTATGTGGATTTTTAACTGTGGGCTGGAGGGGGCATCAGCACCCCTAATTCTTGCATTGCTCAAGGGCCCACTGTACTTTTATTTTATCTACAGTTTATTATTACTGTTACTATATATAATATATATTATTATAACTGTGTCAGTTATTCTGATAATGCCTTGTATGGATCACTTTTATTTGCTCCAATATAAAGCCCAATCCAGAATCACAAATTGCATTAGTTATAACTCTTTACTTCCCTTCAACTTGGAACAGTTCTTCAGTCTTTGTCTTTCATGACAATGACGTTTTGACAAATACAGGCCCGTTGTTTTAGAGAAAGAGTCTACTGGGGTTTGTCTAATGTTTCTTCATGATTAGATGGAGGTCTTACATTTTTTTTGAATGGAATACAGCATAAGGAATGTGGTGTCTTTCTCCGAGTTTAAAAACCAGAGGCATGTAATGCCTGTTTGATATCCATCTTCATCTCTGGCTTAAGTGGCTATTCAGTTTCTCTACTGTGTAGTTCTGTTTTTGCTCTGAATAAGTAATTTGTGAGGAGATAACAATGATTTTATTATAAGGACTTCTTTTAACTAGTGATCTTGATAATTCTGTTTAGGTTTTAGAAATTATCGAAGCAAAAGTAAAAGAATAAAAGTTAATTGAATTGCATCTTTATTTCTAATCTGATAATTAGAAACTAATGATCAATTATGTAACTGGAAACTGTTTCCTGGTTTAGTCCTACATTTTATGAAGTTGAAAAGTTTATTATTGGAAAATCTATTCAACAACATTTATTTAGTACCTATTATATTCCAAACATCCTGCTGAACTGAGAACATATGATAAGACAAGCTTTCTTCCCTTTAGTCAACAAAAATTTACTTATACATCAGGTCCTAGGAAGACATCCATGAATAATTTAGGAAGTTCTTATCCTCTTGGAGTTTCTAGTCTAATTATTAAGATGTTCCCAATCTAATAATGATGACATGTTAAAAAAAGTATATTATTTCATAATAATCACATAGAGGCACAATAGAGGTGAATTGAAACCATGGAGTTATAAGGTCCCATACACAACAGCAGCAGGGGGACAGGGAAAGGGAGCATTTTCAGCAAAGCGTTTTTCAACTCACTTGAATTAGAGAAGAGAAGATTATAGAGGATGAATAATAATGTGTTGGTTTTTTCCAAGTCGATATTATATTTTCAAGACCTATTCCTTAAGGATATCTGACTAATAGATTATCTATTGTTATATATTAACAAGGTAATGCATTCTAAATTCTAAATTGTAAGTGTTTTGTGATTCTGTTTAGACAGGTAATTATTGAAAAGTTCTGTATTTGGTTTTATTTCATTAAAAAATCATTCTAGGGGTGCCTAGGTGGCTCAGTCAGTTAAGCTCCAACTCTTGATTTCGACTCAGGTCATGATCTCAGGGTGTGAGAGTGAGCCTGGCACTGAGTTCAGTGCTGAGAGTGGAGCCTGCTTAAGATTCTCTCTCTCCGGGCACCTGGGTGGCTCAGTGGGTTAAGCCGCTGCCTTCGGCTCAGGTCATGATCTCAGGGTCCTGGGACTGAGTCCCACATTGGGCTCTCTGCTCAGCAGGGAGCCTCCTTCCCCCTCTCTCTCTCTGCCTGCCTCTCTGCCTACTTGTGATCTATCTGTCAAATAAATAAATGATAAAAATCTTTAAAAAAAAAAAAAAAGATTCTCTCCTTCTCCCTCTACTCCTCCTTGCTCTCTCTTTCTCTCTCTCTCTAAAAACTTTTTAAAAATGCATTGAGTTTTTCATTCATTCTCTCAACTGCTCCTCCTTATGGCCAAAGGGGTTTATTTGCAAGACTGACTCAGTAACACTGCAGTTCAAGACTGTGGAACACAATAAAGTTAACTCATTTATGTAACTCTAACTTCCTTAGCGTATTGATCTGAACTACCAAATCCAAAATCTTCTCTAATGACAAAGTAACAGAAAAAAACGTACACTTTTTGGCTTATGGAAACTGAGTCAAAAGTTAAAAATCTATACATATGCCCAGGTCTTAATTCCAACCAAACACAGAGACTGCTATGTATCAAACCATCACCTACAACAAAGTGCTATTTTAATGAAACATTTTAAGCAAGTGACTGGTATTTGTCCAAGATTTTAAATAATTTCTAAAATAATTTCTGCAAAATGATCACTTTTTATCTTAAATCAACATTTATTTTCCCATTCAAACTTCCTAATGTTTTCGCATGAGAGTCGTCTATCTTGAATGTAAGAGACCTCTAAAATTACAGCATATGGAAGTAAATGGTCAGGAAACTTGCTGGGTGTTTCTTCTACTTTCAAGTCATCAGATAGTGACAGCAGACTGTTTATAAAGTATGGAATAAGAAAAAGTTAGATTGGTAAGAATTTTGAAAAGGAGCATCAGGAAATTACTCCCTCCACTCAGGCAAAGTAGCTTTTATTTAGAAGAAACACCGCAGGATCCAGGGTGTCAAGATTCTCGGTAAGACCCATGTTGCTAGGCAGTCCTAAATCAGCCAGTGACACCTACATGCTAGAGTTAATATCAGTTTTCAATGCCATAGAATGACACTTTCTTCTTGGTACTTTGTGGGGGAATATCTAAGTCCGTCACTCTCCTTTCTCAAATACCTTTGAAAAAAAGTCAGTTCAGTGTCTTTCTAAACATATTATTCCTAGAAGAGACAGTGTGCCAACACAGGAACAGCAGTTTCATTTATGGGAATAAACTTGCTTTGCATTTCTCAGAAACTTTATTTTAAAAGGAACAATTGGTATGCAATATTCAAAAACTCCTCCATTAATGTTAGTTCTCTTAATCACTTGTGAAACTGAGATAGTTATACAGTAAGGTGCATGAATATCTCATTGAAATCCCTCCTTTTCTAAATCGTGGTCTTTCTGGTCACAGGAAGGTCATTCTAAACATGGAACCCAGACAGATGAATGAAGAGGCAAAATAATGCACAGGTCAACTAAGATTAATAAAATGAATGTCCAAAGACTGTTCAACTTAAGTGCTGTATTTTATTTGGAAAACATTTGAGACATTTGTATCTCATCTAACTGTCCCTTAGAATTTCACTTAAAGAAAACAAAGACCTCAGGTCTTCTGGGAGTTAAGAGTCTACAGAAGACATTTTGTAGTCTATTTGTTCCTCCTTACATTATCCTTGTATTAAAAAGAGGGGGAGGGGCGGCTGGGTGGCTCAGTGGGTTAAGCCTCTGCCTTCGGCTCCGGTCATGATCTCAGGGTCCTGGGATTGTGTCCCGCATCGGGACACTTCTCCCTCTCTCTCTGCCTGCCTCTCTGCCTACTTGTGATCTCTCTGTCAAATAAATAAAATATTTTTTTTAAAAACGAGGGGGAAAATTCCAAGAAAAAATACAAAGAGGTGGTGGGGAGAAAGGAAAGGGTAGTTGGCATTCATAGGTCAAGTGTTGGTTTGTGTTTCAGTTTATAAAAGAAACCAGTGAGTAAAATGCATATTCTAACTTTGAATTAGGAGGGGCAAGAGAATAGAAGTCTGATTTTTTATTGCATGATTCATGTGAGAAAAGTTTGTTCAAATTTACCAAATTTTGAACTATATGAGTTTAAAGGCATGAAGATTTGGCTCAATCACCAATCATTTTTGCACTATGTCAGGGCTGGAAAAACTCCAAAGTCATCTTTTAAACTCCAACTTTCCATGTAAAGCTTGCATCTCAAGGGCTAAGTTCAAGTTTGAACATTTCCAAATAATAGGGAATTTACCACCTCCTAAGACAATCCATGCCACTGTATTCTAGTGCATTGAAATTGGCCTTCCTGAGTTTCTCACACCCAGCAAGTATGAGTATGTAGAACATAAGTAATTCCTCTTCCATCCAACACCTCCATATGTACTTGAAATCTTTGCTGACTAGGCAAAATTTCATTAGTTTATCCTGTAAGAACATCAGTTATCAAATTAGAATATTTTGATTCATTCATATAACAGGTATTTAGTGAACACCTGCATTATTCCTGTAACAGTACCAGGGATTGGGAGATGTAAGGATGAGCAAAAACAAAAACAAAAACAAAACCACCATCTGCACCTTCACGGAATTTACAGCTGTACGATTGCTGTCTCCCCACAGGTTATATGAAATATATTGTTTTCATGCATATGCTTTCATTCACTTACTTTCTGATTAAAAATGGCAAAATAACTTTAAAAAGAAAAAGCTTTCCGTCTATTGAACACTCAAAAGAAAAATCATGATTATCAACAGAAATACTCAATTTACATAATTTGAGAAACCATACCTCTACCAAAAATACACTACTGCTTATACTTACGGAGTTGGTACAAATATACCTAATATATAAGAATGTCTTTTGCTATGATTTATTTATATAGACAAATTAATTTGCATATGATATGATTCATTAAGAGAATACAATTGCTTGAATAATCAAAAGTCATTTATGAAAATCAGTTAGCTGACTTTTTGTAGTTTGAAATTTGCAGATGAGCTGGATGTTGGTAGTAAGATTAGGTTAGGAGCGAGAAAAAAAATTCAAGAGGTGCCTGGGTGGCTCAGTCCATTAAGCCTCTGCCTTTGGGTCAGGTCTGGTTCTGGGATCCTGGAATCCTGGCATTGGCCCATGGGCTTGCTTCTCCCTCTTCTCCTCCCCTTGCTCATGCTCACTCTTCCTCTCTCAAATAAAATCTTTAAGGAAAAAAAAACATTCAAGACTAAGTTGTGGGATTTAGGTGACTGACATTACCAAGAATAATATATTGAGAACTCTGAAGGAAAAGTCCAGGAAGCCTTCCATTGGTACCATATACATAGCCATATTATAAGAAGATGAATTCCTGTATCTTTGAAGCCAATTCAGAATCTTTTGGTAAATGGATGCCTACCGTTATCATTGTAGTTGATTAAGCTTGTCATTGTTTCATTAGTCATAGGCAACCATATACAGTCTGGAACATGGGCATTTTTGACTGAATGAACACATAAGCTGAAGTGAAAGTAAACTCAGAAGTGGAATAAAAGGGACTAGAGAGAAAGAGTTATTAACTCATTAAATATGTATAGATCTCTTTAAATAGATCAGGCACTGTGTGTCCAATATTGTTCCAGGGTATGGCGGGGGGAGGTAAACCAGACGTGATTTACTAGACCTCAAAGAGTTTACAGTCTAATTGAAAAGAGAGATATTAACCCGAAAAGCACTCATTATGATGTAAATATAATGTACACAGTATAAGTGGTATAATAAGACATATGATGCCATGAGAGATATAATAGTGAGATTTGACCTTGTCAGGGAGGTCAGGGAAGGCTTGCCAAAGGAACTGACAAGGAATTATCTGGATGAAGTAAGGAGAAAGACAGTCTGGCAAGTGCAAATTTCTTACAGAAAAATGATGGCTGGTGGGATGTGGTATGAGATAAGGTTGGAAAGAGCTTCACAGGCCATGCATAGAGGTCCTTATCTTAAAAGCAAAGCAAAAGCATCAGCATGTGTAGCAAGGTTAGAGATCTAATCATTACACTCAAAACATACACAACATGGTGTCATTATGTTGCATTGTGTGTACATGTCCACATACACATGTTTTGAAATTGAGATATCACTGACATTATATAATTGATATAATAAAACTCACCCTTTAAAATTTTTTTTATTTTTTATTAACATATAATGTATTATTAGCCCCAAGGGTACAGGTCTGTGAATCGCTAGGTTTACACACTTCACAGCACTCACCCTTTTAAAATGAAAGTCAGTGGCCTTCAGTATACTTGTAGAGAGGTGCAAGCATCACCACTAATTTCAGAACATTTCACTGCCCAAAAAGAAATCCTGTTCCCATTAGTAACTCTCTAATTCCCTCTCTCCACCATCTAGGGCAACCACTAATCTACTTTCAATCTCCATGGCTATGCCTATCCTGGGCATTCACGTAAATGGAATCATAGACTATGTGGCCTTTTATGCCTGGCTTCTTTCACCTGCCATTATGTTTTCAAGTTCTATTTATGTAGTATGAATCAGTTCTTTACTTCTTCTGGTTGCTAAATAATATTGTATGGGTATACTACATTTTATTTATTCATCAGTTGATGGACGTTTGGGTTATTTCCATTTTTGGCTATCATGATTAATGTTGCCATGAACATTTGCGTGCACATTCTTGTGTGGGCATATTATTTTCCTATCTCTTGGATATATACCATGAAATGGGATTCCCAAGTCATATGGACATTCTGTGAGTGTTTGCTATTAACATCCACGTCAGATGAACATCCCCTGTGTTCTTCCCTCTCCGTCATCTTTGGACTGTAGGAGTGCCCTTCGGTCCCTGCCCACCTCTCCTGGAATCAGGCAGTATGTTTGCCACATGTGTCATCCAGCTCCTGGCAGACTGTCCATAACAGGCCTGCCGGCTCTAAACTCGGCATCCGGGCCACAGGGGAACTGAGGGAGAATCAGGAATGCAGACAGAACCCCTCTGACTGAACACACAGCAGCACCATTTTAACTATGGTGGGCATTCCCCCAAGCGGGTGCAGGACTGCTTTGTGCTGGTTTCCTCCCAGGATCCCCAACCATGAGTGGAGGAATCATCTATCCACTCCTGTTGTTCCTCCCAGCTAGCATATTTGTCCCAAATGAGTGAGGCCAGGGGACATCCATCCTGTCTCATCTCCACTCCAGAGTTTCAGGAACTCGGAATAAAGAGATGAGAATTCATCCAAGCATCTTCACACCCTCGTTTCTGCTTCACCTCTTCTAGTCCACCAACCTGGGTAGACTTTATTTTTACTTCTGCCACAGTTCAGTGATTCTCTCTAGGGGATGTTTGGAACTCTGTGGAGGTATTACTGGTTGTTGCAATGATTGGCAGCTGTGACTAGTGTTTAGCTGGACAGGACAGAAGACATAAATGTCTCACAGTACTTAGGACTACCTTGTGCAACATTTTGCCGGACATTTTTTTCATAACAGCTTCACTGAGATAAAACTCACATACTATGAAATTCACCTAATTAAAGTATTACTCATTTTTTAGTATATTTACAGAGTTGTGCAACTCTCCACAATCAATCTTAGAACAGTTTATTACCCACCCCCAGAAATCATATACACATTAGCAATGACTCCCTGTTTCACTTCATCTCCTTATTCCAAGGCAACCATAAATCTACTTTCTGTCTGTATGGATTTGCCTATTCCGAGTATTTTGTATAACTGGTTGTATATAATATTTGCTCCTTGCGTTTGACTTCTTTCACTTAGTGAAAGGTTTTATGGTTCATCCATGTATCAGTACTTCAATATTTTGATTGCCAAGTATATTCCTTGTATGAACGTACTACAGTTTATTTATCCATTCATCAGTTGATGAGCACTTAGGTTGTTTCCACTTTGGACTATTATAAATAGTGCTGCTAGAACATTCTTGTACAAGATTTTGTGTAGACTTGTTTTTCATTTCTCTTGGGCACACGCCTACGAGTGTAGTTGCTAGGTCATGTGGTAACTCTGTTTAACTTTTTGCAGAAATGCAGACTATCCGTCATGGTAACTGCACACTTTCACATTCTTGCCAGT
The DNA here is from genome assembly GCA_003697995.1 of Taxidea taxus jeffersonii. NCBI lineage: Eukaryota > Metazoa > Chordata > Mammalia > Carnivora > Mustelidae > Taxidea > Taxidea taxus. Next base: position 30,907 of record RCUC01113499.1, on the reverse strand, counting down.
GGTGGATGAAGGTTCCAATTTCTCCATCTCCTTGCTAATCCTTGCTATTGTCTGTCTTTTTTTACTATAATGATTCTAGTTAGAATGAAGTGCTGCCTCATTGTGGTTTCATCTGCATTTCCTGAACAGCTAAGGACGTTTAACATCGTTTCATGTGTTTATTGGCTCTTTGTATACCTTCTCTGGAGAACTATGCCTGATGAGTTAATATCCCATTAGGCTTTCATAGGGGTGAAAAAAAATGCTTATAATTATCTGAGCCTAGAATCTAATTTTAGTTTATATACACAGTTGACCCTTGAACTACATAAGGGTTAAGGTTGGGCACTGACACTCGGCGCAGTTGAAAATCCACATATAGAACAGTCCATTAACACATATCTTGTGTCTTCTGTGTATTCTATACCGTATTTATATAATGTATTTTTATAATAAAGTATATATATAGTACTATAATGTATTTTTTTTATTTAAGCTTTATTTAAACATATAATGTAACCCCACCACCCTCTCCCAACCCCTCTCCCCCTCACCCCCCTCAGTTTGTTTTATGACATTAAGAGTCTCTTTTGGTTTGTCTCCCTCCCGATCCCATCTTGTTTCATTTTTACTTTTCCTACCACCTTAACTCCCACCCCCGTTGCATCTCCACTTCCTCATATCAGGGAGATCATGTGATAGTTGTCTTTCTCCAGTTGACTTATTTCGCTAAGCATAATACGCTCTAGTTCCATCCATGTCGTCGCAAATGGTAAGATTTCATTTCTTTGGATGGCTGCATAGTATTCCATTGTATATATATACCACCTCTTCTTTATCCATTCATCTGTTGATGGACATCTAGGTTCTTTCCATAACTTGGCTATTGTGGACATTGCTGCTATAAACATTCGGGTACACATGCCCCTTTGGATCACTACGTTTGTATCTTTAGGATAAATACCCAGTAGTGCAATTGCTGGGTCATAAGGTAGCTCTATTTTCAATTTTTTGAGGAACCTCCATGCTGTTTTCCAGAGTGGTTGCACCAGCTGGCATTCCCACCAACAGTGTAGGAGGGTTCCCCTTTCTCCACATCCTCGCCAGCATCTGTCATTTCCTGACTTGTTCATTTTAGCCATTCTGACTGGTGTGAGGTGGTATCTCATTGTGGTTTTGATTTGTATTTCCCTGATGCCCAGTGATGTGGAGCACTTTTTCATGTGTCTGTTGGCCATCTGGATGTCTTCTTTGCAGAAATGTCTGTTCATGTCCTCTGCCCATTTCTTGATTGGATTATTTGTTCTTTGGGTGTTGAGTTTGCTGAGCTCTTTGTAGATTTTGGATACTAGCCCTTTATCTGATATGTCGTTTGCAAATATCTTTTCCCACTCTGTCAGTTGTCTTTTGGTTTTGTTAACTGTTTCCTTTGCTGTGCAAAAGCTTTTGATCTTGATGAAGTCCCAATAGTTCATTTTTTCCCTTGCTTCCCTTGCCTTTGGTGTTGTTCCTAGGAAGAAGTTGCTGCGGCTGAGGTCGAAGAGGTTGCTGCCTGTGTTCTTCTCAAGGATTTTGATGGATTCCTTTCTCACATTGAGGTCCTTCATCCATTTTGAGTCTATTTTCGTGTGTGGTGTAAGGAAATGGTCCAATTTCATTTTTCTGCATGTGGCTGTCCAATTTTCCCAACACCATTTGTTGAAGAGGCTGTCTTTTTTCCATTGGATGTTCTTTCCTGCTTTATCGAAGATTAGTTCCAGACTTCAAGCTCTACTACAAAGCTGTCATCATTAAGACAGTATGGTACTGGCACAAAAACAGACACATAGATCAATGGAACAGAATAGAGAGCCCAGAAATATAATGTATTTTTACAATAAAGTATGCTTGAGAACAAAAAATATTATTGAGAAAATACATTGACAGGACTATACTATATTTATAAAAAAGACTGCATATAAGTGGACCTGCATACTTCAACCCACGAAGTACTTTTGCATAATTCTTAATATACCACAAATTCAAGAAATGCATGTACCATGTAAATTGAGTGTCGCTTATACCTTGTTTTGTTTGGAAGTTTAGCAAGATTTGCCCATGACTTCGGAATGCATCACCAGTAGCTGTGCCCTCGTGGTGTACAAATTGTTGGTACAATGTGCTTTTCAAGATCAGTCTCCATTTGTTGCTGTGACCTGCAAATATGTCCGAGGGAGTTTGAGGCTCCTTTTAACAGATTTAGAAATACAGGGGTCTCATTGAATGTTAATGATAACGATTTTTAAAAAAATACTTTGCATCATTTCTAACCTTTTTAATGTTGTAGAACATACTGTGATCTATGCTGTGGAAGTTACATATTAAAATTATGTAATTTGTAACAGTCTATTGTTTTTTAATCTTACTTTGATTCTGTTCCCAGAAGCCTGTCAAACAACCCTCGTTTGATATGGTATTGTTTTCCAATCTGCCTTCTTTCCCTGCCTAAGAATACAGTATCCAAGGTCTTATTATACCAAAGATTGGATACAGTGGGATTTTTAAGACAGGAGATCTGTGTTGTGTGCATGTGTGATACTTCATCACTCCCTATCTGTTATCACAATAAAGGGAATTATTTTACATTGTATAACAAATAAAACCAAACTCATTCGTACAAATATCATATTTCCTCATTTTCTCCATTTCAACTCTGTGATTTGTCTTGGCTATTATCCATACTTTAATTATGGTTATTTCCCTCTTTCTCTTATCATATACAAATAACTCTCATCTGATATTATAATCCTAATTCTGGTTTTTATTTCCACTTCCACTTGTACTTCTGCCCTTTCATTTCCTTGTATTTATTAGACAGAAGAAATTTTTTTTTTACTTCTCTTAAATGCAAACTTTCTCATTATAACAAGACTCAAGCATCTGACCCCCCTCATTATGTCTCCTAGTCTAGACATGTCTTAGGCTAGAAAGACTTATTATTTTGTAATAAGTTATTTTCTTTCTCCTTTATATTAGGCTTAGGTTATTATATTGATTTTTTTGGAATTCTATGTGGAGATAATTTATATTATCTATGATTTTCATTTCAGGGTAATAAAGAAAGCATTATAAAACACTGGTTATGGAAAGAGGACATTGGATCTGAGAGGGTTGAGAACCACTGCTCCCTCATTCACCATGGGATGACAGCAAATTTCATGGCCTGGCTATCATATCACAGAAGGATGGGGTATCTTCTCTATACTATGGCAGGCTCTGTGATCTCAAATTACTAGGCTTAGTTCTTTATAGGCTACAGAAATTTACTTTTTTACTTTTTAATTTTTTAAAAAGATTTCATTTACTTATTTGACAGAGAGAGAGAGATCACAAATAGGCAGAGAGGCAGGCAGAGAGAGGGGGAAGCAGGCTCCTTGCTGAGCAGAGAGCCTGATGTGGGGCTCGATCCCAGAAACCTGGGATCTTGACCTGAGCTGAAGGCAGAGGCTTAATCTACTGAGCCACCCAGGTGCCCCTAGGCTACAGAAATTTAGATAATCATCCCTAGCCCAAGCCTGGTTTCAAGATTAAAGAAGTCAGGTAACTTCCTTCTCATCCCCAGGGCGGTAAGCCTCAAGTCTCAGCTTCAAATGTGGAAGATGATAAACTCATGATTTAAAGGCCAAATTAGAACATGGCATTTTAATGACTGCTATTTATAAATGTTTTAATCAGGGCAGAAGGTAACATAATCATGTTTGGATTCTATAAATTCCAGCTGCTATCACAGATAATGGACAGTGAGAGGCTCATGTATTGACTCAAGAAAAACATAACAGACTTTCTGGTTTTCTCTGAAAGCAAGTGAAAACATGGTGGGTATTCCTGGTATAAAGTACCATTATATTCATCCTTTGTTCACTAAAAGTCATCTGGGACCTTAAGGGATTAACAGTCTAATAGTATAATTTACAAAGACAAGAGACACACAATTGGGCAGTGGCTCAATGACCTTAAGAATCTTTTTCCTTTATATTCTAATTGTTTGTGTTGACCATCTCTAAGCAGCATGGTTGCTCAGCCGTGGACTGGGTCTCTACAGTTTGTAGGTAATAAAGAGAGACAGATCTTAGAGGGGAGCCCACTTGTTGCTTCATGAACTGGAAAATATGGAGGCTTTATGCATTCTTGCTTTCTCAATCTGGATCATCCGATTTTATTTTTGTTTTTATCTATGATTTAACAAAGTTGAATTAGATCCAGTATCAAGACATTGCTTATAATTATCGCAGGGTATTACAGCAACAGGATCGCATTGCCCATGTGAATTGTTTAATGAACATTGTACTGTTGACCCAGCCACCAATATGTTATGTCAGGACATTCCAGATCAGAGAGGAGGAAAGAAGTCACCAACCACCTCACACTATTTTGGGGAAGAGGTAAGTATAAGCTGCTTGGGATGGAATACCTAACTCAAGATGGCCAAGAAAGAGATTCCTGAGAAGGATCATAGAATCTTTTCATGGAAAATATTCAATTAGAAAAAACACATCTATTCATATTGGTAATAAACAAAGAGAAGAGCTGAGGATGGATTTCTTTGTCCCTTTTAGACAAAGGATTCTGTTATTCCTTAAGGATTATAACTAAGATTAAAATAAAAATGTAAGGTTTTTCAGGTCATTTGCTGGCAGACTACTTGACTGAAAGTGCTAGTTGACTCTGTGTACCTTAGTAATACATGTTTTCTGTTGCTTTCTCCTTGTTTCGCCAGTAATTCCTTAATAAAATGGAGAATCTTTATGAAAGAAGACTTCTTATCAAACAGATTCAGCAAGCCCTTCGCTTACCATATTAGTTTTCTAAGGCTACCATACAAATTACCACTAACATCGTGGCTTAAACAACAGAGATTTATTGTCTCATTGTTCTGGAGGCTACACATACAAGTTCAAGGTGTGGGCAGGACCTCACTCCCTCTGAAGACATGACGAAAGGACCTGTTCCAGGCCTCGCTCCTAATGTCTGGTAGTTCTTTGTCCTGTGAAGCCTCACAATCTTCACATGATGCTCTCCCCATGTGCATGTCTCTGTCTCTGTGCCCAAATATCCCCCTTTTTCTAAGGATACCAGTTATACTGGAGTAAGGATCTCCCCTCCTCCAGTATGACTTCATCTTAACCAATCAACTCCACAACAATCCTATTTCCAAATAAGGCCACATTCTGAAGTCCTAGGGGTTAAGACCATAACATATAAATTTGGAGGTGGGGGGATACAATTCAGCCCATAAGTTTACCCGTTTTCTTAAAGTAATAATGCTTTGACTGTGAAATCATGGTTGTGGGAAAGGAAGTAAAATAGTGGTTTTGAAGAGTAGTATGACAACCACGACTTCTAGTTTCAATTTCTAGTCCTCCTGCTTATTTTTCTTCTTGTATTGAAGAAGAAAAATAAGAGAAATCTCGGACACTGGTAAGTGTCTGTGGTCAACCTGAGTATTTTTCGTGACAGACAATGTAATAGCAATAGAGATACAACTACTCAACTTAGAAGAATGTGCAAAATTACCAGCCAAACTTCAAAGTGTCAAGAAATTGCTACTTTTAGATTTGAGCATATAAGCACGGCTGACATACACCTCAGCTTCCTGCTGCCATTTTCCTCAAGATGAAGAGTCTTTAAAGCCAACCCGAGACCAAGCAAAACTGTGAAGTAAAGAATTGCCTTTTGGCTCTTCCCTTCTCTTCCTTCCATCGCTTCCTTGCACACTTGCCGGGATCTTGTCTGCCTCTCCTGGCCCGCAACCTCTGGGTTCCGGTAGACATCTGCCTGAGCCTGCCAACCTTGCTGCTTGGCCCATCCCGCCACTACCTCTCCAGGTTTATTATTATGGAATCTGGTTGCAGAAATCGGCCAGCTCTGGATTTCTTCAGGAGAGATGCAATCTTTGATCATAATTTGCAAAACTAATGAGCTCGATCCATGATAATGTGGTTGTGGGAAACTGATGAAGGATCCTTCCGTCCCTTCTAGGTAAACCTGTGTTGAAAAAACTAAACTTCTGAAACAACAATGTCTCTGGTGTATAATTCAGCATGGTGGCTTTCACTGGGATCCTCACACAGGGATAGATACATAATTTGCGGGGTCCAGTGCAAAAGGAAAATGAAAACTGGCCTGGAACCAGTGCCTCAAACCAAAGAGACAGACAACCCCCAAAGTTTTGTAACTTCCACACCAGAACACACTCAGTACCTGGATTGAGAATGTTCCAGACGCTCCCTCTGAGTCACCCGCCAAGGGTGCTGGGGTGCTGCCACTTGAGATACCATAGGCCATGTACCTGACTCTGCCCCACCTGCACAGGCACCAAGGACACTGCCAGGGACAGGATGGAGCAAGAGAATGCAGACTGCCCCCTCTGCTAAGACGACCTTGTTGCTGGGCCAAAGAGAGGGTAACAGTAGTCTTGGGACAAGAGTGGGGAGGAGAAGGCAAGGTGGGCCCAGGACCAGGGGAGCAGAGAGCAGGGAGCCAAGGACCCTGGGGAGAGGATGACAGGGGGCACTGCATGTCAGCCGAGGCTCCAAGTCGCCAGTGAATGCTCCATTGTCCCATCAGACTTCACTTACAAAACACAAATTCAAAGATAAAATTCTTGACCTTCAAGACACTAGCCATAGAGCATTAAGCCCCAAGTATGGTGGCATCCCAGAAAAGGGGGCAATATTTTCATGTACTTTGGAGTGGTCCTTCAATCCCATGACATTATAGCCCACCAAAACATAGTACATATAAGCCCACCCATATACATATAGGCCCACCAAGACACAGTACAAACAGTTTAGGATTTGGAACGAGAAAACACAGATTTGTGTCCTGAGTTTCAAACTTACTAACTAGATAATATTATCATTAAACTTTTTAAAACCACGCTTTATCATTTGTGATGTTATCATGTAAGATGGTATCCTATAAGGGTTAAATTAAATAAGGTTAGCATGACAGAGACTACAAGCTAGACATTTGCTTCATCTCTGGGTACATACCTAAACTATGTTCCCTTGTTCTTCTTACAGATAGGTGGAGCCATATGACTAAGTTCTCTACAGCAAAAAATGAAAAGACGAGACATATGCCACTGCCAGGCCAGGCCCAGAAACATCTCCCACAACACTCCTCTATACGTTTCCTATTCCTATTCAGCATGGTGGCTTTCACTGGGATCCTCACACAGGGATAGATACATAATTTGCAGGGTCCAGTGCAAAATGAAAATGAAAACTGGCCTGGAACCAGTGCCTCAAACCAAAGAGACAGACAACCCCCAGGCTCACCAGGCAGGCTGGTGAGAAGCGCTGATGAGGCCCCTGAAACAGGAAGTCTTAATCTGGGGTACATGGAGTCCCAAAGGATCTATGGACAGACTTCAGAGAATCTGTGATATGAATGAGAAAAATCTTTAAATCTTTATTTTCACTAACCTCGATTTAAAGTTTTGCATTTCCTTTCATTATTAATGTAGGAAACAAAGCACAGCACTGGGAGTAGCTTCTGACTCTTTTACCAATAAATACCACCAACGTTGTCATATTTCATTACAATGGTTGCAGACATCTCAAAATACAATGTATGCTCATCACTGCTCTGATGTTATAATAGTTACTAGACCCATGGCTAGATCTTATTATTTAATGCATTAATAAAAAGAACATATAATACTATGTCTCAAACTAGCTCCTTTAAAACTTTAATGACTACATTTCAACAAAATTTTCATTACGTAATCACAGATACTTTATTTTATGCATCTGTAAACATTATTCCAAAAAAGGAAGTTTAGAGGCGCAACCAGAATGCTGGAATGGCCCATGACACAAAAAGGTTAAGACCCCTGTTAGGATTATGCCAAGGAGGAAAAAAATCTAAACACAAAAGCTTATTTCCTATGGGATTCCATCTACATGTCTTTCTGGAAAAGGCAAATATATAGGGACATTGATCTCTATCAATGAGGGAGGAAAGGAGTCTGACTACAAAGGGACACATTGGTAGTTTTGGGAGGGATAGCAACGTTCCAGATCTCAGATATGATGATAGCTACACAACCCTATGTCTGCCAAAACTATCTGAACCATGCACCGGAGAAGGGAGAATTTTACTATACGTTAAATTAGACCTAAATAGGGGCACCTGGGTGGCTCAGTTGCTTAAGCATTTGACTTCAGCTCAGGTCATGATCCTGGAGTCCCAGGACCGAGCCCCACAGCAAAAGCAGAACACTCCTAACTCTTCATCAAACCCAGTAAAAACAAAACAATACAATAAAGCAAAGACCCACATTGCATTCTTAGTCATTGTTATGTGCTGAATTGTGTCCCCTTAAAATACACATGCTCAAGCCCTCACCCCCATAACTCAGAGTGTGAGTGTTTTTGGACACAAGGTCTTTGAAGAGGTAATTAAGTTAAAGTGAGGTAATAAGGGTGGTCCCTATTGCAACATGACTGGTTTCCATAGAAGAAGAGGAAATCTGGACACAAATACACAGAGAGAGGGGAGAAAAAAAAACCATAATGACCTTCTCAGGAAGAAGGTGGCCCTATACACGCCAAAGAGAGAGACCTCAGAAGAAGCCAACCCCGAGAGAGGTCTCAGAAAAAGCCAACACCTTGATCTTGGACTTACAGCTTCCACAGCTGTAAGAAAAAATGAATTACTGGCATTGAAGTTACCCAGTCTACTAATACAGCCATCATTATTTTTCAACTACATATTTTATTTAAAGTCATAGCATTGTAGAGCTGAAATGTGCCCCAGCATCAATGATCCAATCCAAGCCTGTCATTCCATGTACGGTAATAATAACTCACAGCCTTGAGGGCCTACTGTGCGGCAGGCACTGTGCGGGGTGGAATGCAGCACACTTCATCCCCCAAACCAGTGTCCTGCCTCAATGACCGTAAAGACATCGTAAAATGCAAAGTTGGAGAGAGGTTCGTTGTCTGGCAAAGGTCTGAGACCCGCTGGAACTCACTCCTGTCTTGGACTCTGCCGGTATTTTATAAAGGATCTGAGCCCTTTAGGAAAATGATGAGTCTTCTGGACCAGAAGCATCTGTGAGAATGGCTTGATACTAATGCCAGAGAAGGGAAGGGAAAGAGTTCAAGCAGATGAGGTTCAGATTTGAAGAGGAAAACCTAAAGAGCAGGGGTTTAGAACATGAGAATCAGAAGTGTTCACTCTACAGACAGATTTATAAGCTGGCACACACTGTACCTGCTTTTATAGACAATCTACACAGAGGTAGGAAATTCTGGGATTTGGGAAGTTTTTCTTTCTTTTTTTTTTTAAGATTTTATTTATTTATTTGACAGACAGATCACAAGTAGGCAGAGAGAGAGAGAGAGGAAGAAGCAGGCTCCCCGCTTGAGCAGAGAGCCCGATGCGGGGCTCGATCCCAGGACCCTGAGATCACGACCTGAGCCGAAGGCAGAGGCTTAACCCACTGAACCACCCAGGCACCCCGGGAGGTTTTTCTTCTAAAGGAACTGCTTTTCTTCTCTCATATCTATACAGCCTTAAATTGAACTCTTTTACTTTATACTTGAATGTGTTCCTGACATCCTCATTAAAACCAGACTAAAAATTTCTTTTTAAAATTCCTAAATAAAACCTACAGCTCATCTCTACGGTGTGAAATGGATGATGTTAATTGTAAGCCTGAAGCTATTTTTTGCAGTGTTAAGGGAAGTTGCCTCTTCTAAGCTGCATTTATGTAAGTATGTCCTAAATCAGTGGTTCTCAAACTGTGGTCCCAAGGCCAGCAGCACCGGCATCCCCTGGGCTGGGGACTTGCTAGAAGTCCCCACCTAGACATACTGAATAAGAAATTCTGCAATCTGTGTTTTAGTAAACCCTCTGGCTGATTCTGATACATGCCTGTGTTTTAGCACCTCTGCTCTGTAACAAATATTTTTAAAATTTTGAAAGTCCTTAAATCCAGAATCTAAAATCTTTAATAAGTAAAATGATTTAAAGAGGAAATTTGTCAGAATCACCCAAGACAATTACTGAATGATCTTCTGTCAAAGATTCAACACCACCTATCAAAGTGATTCCTGTGTTTTGGGTATCTTTGGGGTATTTTGGGGGGTATCTTTTTGGGGTATCTTTTTATTTATTTATTTATTTATTTATTTATTTATTTATTTATTTATTAGACAGAGAGAGAGAGAGCGCGAGCACAGGCAGACAGAGTGGCAGGCAGAGGCATAGGGAGAAGCAGGCTCCCTGCCGAGCAAGGAGCCCGATGTGGGACTCGATCCCAGGATGCTGGGATCATGACCTGAGCTGAAGGCAGCCGCTTAACCAACTGAGCCACCCAGGCGTCCCTTGGGTATCTTTTAATAACAAGAGTCTGTGAGCCTTGAGAGAATCCAAGGAGCCTAATCAAACAATTGGGTAATTCCAAATAATTAGCACTTTAATTTTTTTCAAAGTTTCAATTTTCTATTCTGTACCCAAAAAAGTGCCATTTCTGTGAAAATGTTATTTTGAAGTATAACCTATTCCATTTAGCATTTTTTTAAAGATTTTATTTATTTATTTGACAGACAGAGATCACAAGTAGGCAGAGAGGCAGGCAGAGAGAGAGGGGGAAGCAGGCTCCCTGTTGAGCAGAGAGACTAATGTGGGGCTCAATCCCAGGACCCTGAGATCATGACCTGAGCTGAAGGCAGAGGCTTAATCCACTGAGCCACCCAGGCGCCCCTCCATTTAGCATTTTGAAATCAAAATACGGCATATGCCAAAATGTTAACAGTAGTTACTTCTGGGCAGAAGAATTATAGATGTATTTTATTCTTGTCTTTTTATCAATATTTTTCTTTAAAATATTAAGGTAAAATTAGGTGAACATATGAGGTTCCATTAAACTATGTGAAACTCATAATAACTATAGCCGGATCCACATTCATAAGTAAAGTTTCTTTTTAATATTTATTTATTTGAGAGAGGGAGAGGGAGCACACAGGTTGGGGCTAGGGGCAGAGGGAGGCGGAGGGAGACAAGCAGACTCTCTGCTCAGTGCGGAGGCTGACATGCAGCTCAATCCCAGGACCCTGAGATCATGACCCAAGCAGAAGTCAGACATTTAAACAACTAAGCCACAGAGGGACACTGAAAGATTTTTTTTTTTTTTTTTTTTTAGATTGGGAGGATGGGGCAGAGGGACAGCAGGAGAGAATCTCAAGCAGGCTCCACACCCAGCACATGAGCCCAAGGTGGGGTCCATCTCTCAAACCATCGAGATGAAGCTGAGCTGAAATCAAGAGTCAGATGCTCAAAAGACTGAGCCACCTAGGAGCCCCAAGAAAGATGATATATATGTATATATTGACATAGAAAACATTTTCAGGGGCACCTGGGTGGCTCAGTGGTTTAAGCCTCTGCCTTCAGCTCAGGTCATGATCCCAGGGTCCTGGGTTCAAGCCCCACATCGGGCTCTCTGCTCAGCAGGGAGCCTGCTTCCTCCTCTCTCTCTGCCTGCCTCTCTGCCTACTTGTGATCTCTATCTGTCAAATAAATAATAAAATCTTTAAAAAAAAAAAAAGAAAACATTTTCAATGAACAAGACTGAACAGAGAGCTTTTTTTTCCCATTGTTTTTCTTCTTTTCCTTCTAACATGTCACAGATGGACTGACTATACTACATAAGAATTAGGCAGGAAATATTCTAGGGAAGAAGTCCAAATAAATTTATTTTAATTGTAACAGAGGTTTTGTTTGTTTTTGTTTTTGTTTTTTTAATGGAAAAATGTTTTCTACACTAAATAAAGAATTTGCTTTGGAATCTATAGAGAAAATCTTTCTATAATATATAGAGTCATTGCATGTAACCCTTTGTCACGCTTAACAGTCTTCAGCTCCATGGGCTGTTGAAAGCAGTTTGGTTGATTGGCAGTTACATTGTAATGACAAGGGATTCATATTTTAACTACTCACTCTCTTTTTTTAATATTTTATTTATTTATTTGACAGAGATCACAAGTAGGCAGAGAGGAAGGCAGGGCGCGGGGAAGCAGACTCCCCACTGAGCAAAGAGCCCGATGCAGGGCTCGATCCCAGGACCATGAGATCATGACCCGAGCTGAAGGCAGAGGCTTAACCCACTGAGCCACCCAGGTGCCCCAAACTACTCACTCTTTATTGTAGCAACTGAGATGGAAGTTTTTATTTTCTTCACTTTGATTCTTCAAGATGTGTTTTCCTTAACATAGACCTATTGTTTCCATCTTTAAATGTTTTTCATTTAGAAATGCTTTAGGTGCTTCCTGTGAATTTTATGGGCCTCCATTTGTATTATTGCCATAGTTGTCATTTCTGAAATCAATGAAGTAGTCTTCCACAGGGCTGACTTGTACCAATCTAGTGAGCTAGAAGAAGGTTTGGCATTTTATTTCTCTACAGTTTCTTACCCAAATAATGACTCTGCAATGTTGTTAGACTAACTTTATGAAATCTTAAACATGGCCTCTTTTCTTCTGTTCATTTTTGTCATTTCCCATATACCGTGCTATTTATTGTCTTTGCACTGTGGTTTAGTTAGCACCAAAAGCCCTGGATTCAGGCCAATTTCCACCATTTACTGAATCTATGAATCACTTACCTTCTTTGAACTCCACTTTTTTTAAGCTGTAAAATGGAAGTAATATTAACTACATCACAGAGGTTATAAAAAAGAAATAATATTATATGAAAAGAAATAATATCATAGTGAGACCATAAAATTTTAGAGTAATTACTTTTATTGCTTTCTCTCCTGGTACAAGTGCCCCAGGTAGCCCAAAGTAACTAAAGAAGGGAATGGGGAAAGTGCAATTCAAAAGAATTAAAGTTTGTTTTCAGAACTGAGCCTAGAACTTGTCCTTGTCATATTCACTCTGCCTCATATACACCCTTCCCCTGCACCCTCCTGTCTTTTTTCAGCTATCTTTTCCAGATGGTTTGGTTGGGGAAGTTTTTAACCAAGCCTGGGAGGCATTTCTATACTGAAAGAGTTTCTAGGGTGAGGTTGCAGGCTGGTAGTTTAAAAAAAAAAAAAAGGTCCTAGAAGGAAACAAAATCTAATCTAGCCCTTCAGCCATCTGTTCAACCTATATAGTTTCCCTCCAGAAATCACTGGTACATTCTTCCCTCAGCCAGTTTGGGGATAGACAGGGACCTGAAAGAGGGATAAAAGCAGCTGGATGGCTATGCAGGTATGCATTTCAGTAAGCATAGGGTCACTTAGTTTCATGCGGATAAACGGAGTACTGGAAGGGAAGGAAGATGGGCTTTGTGAATGGATGAAAGGCACTGTTCCGGAGCCACCTCTAGGAGTCTGACATGTCAGACAGGAACACATGTGTAGGGAGAGCTGAGTCTTAGAGTAACTGGAGAAGGGGAGCAGAAGTCATCATTCTAGGTCCCAAAGATTTGACAGGTGACACCAACAAGATGGTTGGCGGTTAATACAAATACACTGGGGATTGTGGGTTAGGGGTTAATCTCTCTTACTTCACTGCATTGTTCGCTCTGCTCATTATCATCGTTGTCCGGTGGAGCATACCTCATTTACCTTCTATTCTCTTTTTTTAAAAACGCCTGTCTGATAGTTCCCAGAATGAAAGGATTGTTGGTACTAAGTATAATTAATAATAATGGAAAATAGCATCTCCTCAAAACTAGGGGTGGATTCCGTATACCTAATATAAGAACAAGAAAACCCTTACAACACTAAATGACTCAATATATTCGCTGTAGACACAGTCCTTCGATTAACCCACCTATTTGCAAAAGATAATATTTTATTTTATAAGAATATTATGATACTGAATGGGACAAATGTTTATAAAGCATTGAAAACACTGCAGTTTAATTTTTGTGTATTTTTCCATGATGTGTGTATGTGCTGTGAAAAAACACCTTAAAAAGAAAGATGGCAATATCTACTTTGTTGGCCCAAAAGATAGAGATTGAAGTACTTCTTCATTTTAAGTTCAAAGAAAGCATTACTGCCATCTATTCTATTTTTTATGCTTTTACTTATAACTTATTTTTAGTTTTTATTTAAATTCCAGTTAGTTAACATATGGTACAAATATTAGTTTCAGATGTACAATCAATGCCTCGGCACCTATCATAACAAGTGCACTCCTCAATCCCCATCACCCATCATCTATTCTAAGAACCACAAAGAATTTTAGGTTGTCAGAGACTACAGGAGCTACTTTATTCTTTGATTATGCCCGACTTACAGCGGCAGAGACAAATTCATTATTTGACTAAAAAAAAATTATTGAGCATCTATGATGCACTACTTTGGGTTCCAGAGATTTGGTTTTATTAATAAGACATGATTCCTGTCCTTATTATAGATATAGTCTATTTAAGAAATTCTGTCTCAGGACGCCTGGGTGGCTCAGTTTGTTAAGTGGCTGCCTTCGGCTCAGGTCATGATCCCACCGTCCTGGGATCGAGTCCCACATCGGGCTCCTTGCTCAGCAGGGAATCTGCTTCTCCCTCTGCCTCTGCCTGCCACTCTGCCTGTGCTCACTCCTGCTCTCTCTCTCTCTCTGACATAAATAAATAAAATCTTAAAAAAAATTAAAAAAAAAGAAATTCTGTCTCATTTCATAACAGTGAAAAAGAAAATGCAATCATGCCTTTCAAAACTTTGTGGTCTATGCCACAGAGAGATAGTTTGCTCATAGGGAAGAATAACTCCGTCCATCTGCCAATGTTACTTTAAAAAACATGTCATACTTCCAGGTCTAAACATTCCTAGATAGAAAATGTTTCAAACTAAAAAAAAAAAAATTTAACTGTGAATTTTTAAGTAAGAGAATATACGTGAAATGCAACAAAGAAAGACTCTTCAATGGGTTATAAGGAATAATGTTGAACTAAATATCAACTTGAATTGAACTAAAGCCAAAGAATCCTAAAAGAGCAAGTTTTGCCACAGATAAGCTGTCATTTCATATAAATCAGTCATTAAATAGTAGGTGTTTGGGGGCATCGCTGATGTCCAGCAGCACCAAATAAATAATAACAAGGTAGGTAATAAAGGTTTTGGGGTTTTTTTTTTTCAAAGATTCCATTTATTTATTTGACAGACAGAGATCATAAGTAGGCAGAGAGGCAAGCAGGGGCGGGGGGAGCAGTCTCCCTGTTGAGCAAAGAGCCCGATGCAGGGCTCGAGGCTTTAACCCACTGAGCCACCCAGGTGCCTGCTAATAAAGGTTTTAGCTCCTTCAGCATGGCTGTCCAAGGATAACTGCTCACCCCTTTCATGGAGACTCGGCTATCAATGTGATCTTCCCAGGAGAAGACACTGTCACAGAGAGGGACTCAAGCCACATTACTCACTAACACCTCTGCCCCTACTACCTCTCAGCAGCATACCATAGAAGATGCAGTAGCTTGTGTGTTAAGATCAACAATCCTCAGCACCAAGGTTAAAACATATTATCCAGAACATAGGAGTAATTTATGAAACCCAGTAGCATCACCTTGGCCCATCTTCTGCTCCATACACGAAACGATGGAGCTTTTCAATAGGAGGAACAGACCTAAGTGAGCCTTCCATTAGACAGAAGCTTCCAAAGTCTCAGACAACTCTAGTCATTTTAAGCCTACTAAATTTGCCATGATATGGCAAAAAATAAAAAAATTAAAAATTGCCATCATTAACGAACATTTTTTCGGAGTCTATGGTGAGTAAATCATAATGCATGATACTAGGAATACACAAAGAAATAAAACACAATACCTGACCTCAGAGGGCGTACAAATCATTGAGAAAGGGAACATAAACATTACAATGAAGCAAAACACAAGGCAGCATGAGGGAAAGGACAGCACTAGAAGAGCATTAGATCTGAAAAGGGAGGGCCAGCATTTAACAAAGATTCGTTGTACATCTGTGAGCCAGTCACTGACCAACACGCTCTTCGTAGTTACATGTTTAATTTGGATTTTATGAAAACAGACTCTATCCTAAGGAAATAATCCAAAATTTAAGCAAATATCTAGGCACAAAATGTTCTGAGACATTATTGGCAACCATGAATTACTGGAAACAATCTAAATATTTAATAGGAAAGATCTTGGATACAACTATGGGGAAAAATTATACATAGCCATTAAAGGAGATATTGACAAATCATGGTAAGTATGGGAAAATGCTAACTGCAATAAAACTAGCATAGTACCCAAAAAAAAGGATAGAAACCATAGATGCATTAGGAGCTCAACTCTGCATCTTTTAAAAAACTATGAAATATAACACTAATTTTTTATTCTGAAAATTAGTAAATAAAGGGGAATTATTAAGCATTTGCCCTGCCTTTTTAGGAGAAAGCAAAGTTTGTGAAGAAAAGCTCTTCTTTACAAAATAAATCCAGCTAATGAATGCAGAAAAAGCAGAATTAGAAAATCACCATTTTGCAATCCCCAACAAGATAATTTATTCAGGCAAGAATCTCAGCGGATGCCCAAACCATTAGATGAAAAGATGAGACTCAAAAGAGCCAAAATTTCATGCCGTAATTACCTGTCAATCACACAGAGAAAAAAATGGAGGGATGTGAATCATTTATTACAAAATCCTAAGAACTGTCAAATCTAGGTAGTAGGTTTATGTGTGTGTGTATGTATGTGTTCCTTGTGCTGTTTTTCCCATTTTTTTATATATTTAAATCTTTTATTATATAAATTTGAAAAATACATAGAAGAAAAAGACTAAGAATATTAGCAGTAGTTATGTCAATATAATGATAGGCAATTTCCGGGCGCCTGGGTGGCTCAGTCAGTTATCATGTTGTGACCACAGAGTGAAGCTGGCTTCAGCTCAGGTCATGAAGTCTCAGGATTGAGCCCTGGGTCTGGCTCCCTGCTCAGTGGGAAGTCTGCTTCTCCCTCAGCCCCTTCCCCTACTTGTGCTCTCTAATAAATAAATAAAATCTTTAAAAAAAAAAAAACTATAGGCAATTTCCTCTCAATTTATAAATATTATTTTGTAATTCCAAATTTTTTCTTAATGATTACATATTATTTTTATCATCAGAAAAAGTAGGTAAAAGAAATACAGACATCAGGTAGAAATCTGTATGAAAAAATGAAAAACCTTAAGCCTCTCCATTTAAGGCAACAGTGATGTTGGGCTATTGTTGCTTTGGTTCTGACGTTATTTAATATATTAATAGTTTCCCAAAGGAAGTTCAAAGCATATTAAGTCATATTTCAAATAGTATCTTGGCAAAGCAAGAGGGAGGACTGCAAAAACAGGCCAACTCAGACACACACTGCCCGCATAGTTCATTAACAAACAAGACATATTTTTTTCATCTTGAGAAAAAAATGCAATCTAATACCTCCAGGGAAATTCGTTTCTGCATAGTTATTCAATAATAGAGAAGACTGGAAAGTGACAAAGCAAGGAGGAACAGCAGTGGAGAAACGGGGAGAGTTCCTGGAATGATAAGGGGAAACGAATCAGAGTTTTCGTTTCCAATGACGTAAGTGAAAACCGCATCCGTGCAGATTGGGGCCGAGTACCGGAGGCAGAAGACAGGCTCTCCACACTGCTGGCTGAGACCGGCTAGTCCCACGTCACGTTCAAGTTGGGCACACGAGAAACCTGTGAACAGCAGGGCTAGCAAAGCACACAAATAGGAGCCTTCAGGCATCCATTCATCAAAAAGACCAAGACACTAAATATGCAGAACCTGCCACAAGATGACAGAGCAAAGAGTTAAGGTTACAGAAAAATATGTAGAATACATCAGTGCCAAGAAGCAAGAGAAAGCATTTAGCCTGGAACTAAGAATAATGGCATTCAATAAAATTAAGAGTGAAAAAAGTGTAGTTAGAAGGACTTAAACGATGTCACTGGAGCATCTCCTACTACTTGCCTTTACACGCTGCTGCATAATTTAATAGTCCTGCTTTCTGTGCACAGTGACTTGCCGGGGTAAACGCTCCTCCCTCTCAGTCCAGCAGAGGCTGGAAATGAGTCTTCACATAGTAGGACAGCACAGTGGTGCCCAGATTTTGCTACTCATGAGGACCACCTGGAGAACTGCTGAAATCCCAATGGTCAGGTGGTATCCCATACCTATAAAACCAAAATACCCCGGAGTGGGAGCCACACATCAGCGTACTCAGAGATTGCCAAGGGAATTCAGTGTGCTGCCAAGTCTGGACACTACTGGCCTGGTAGGCGAAGGCAAATGCGGGGAGCTTGATCAATGACAGAATTCATGCTGATTGAACTATTTTAAGAACACCACACACATATGAGTGCTAGCAGCCCAGTAAAATCATGTAAGTCCTACACCGGGAGAGGCAAAAATGACGATGGGCCAAAAAGAGCAGCACCCAGCAAGTCATGACCACAGAGGGAAGCTGGTGAATTGTACCACGGGCGCAGCTTGGTAAGGAACCTTGGTTGGAGTGGTGTAAGGACTGACTCAGTACTCACAGAAAATACACTCAGTGCCTTTTTTCACCCCTTTTATGGGTAACACTTGAAAGTCCACATACTCTATTACCATTCGAAGCCAAATGAGTTAACATTTCTCATCCCTAACAGATGTTGGCTTTATATCAGAATATCATACCATTTTGAATTGTTTCCATGACTGTGTTTGTCTTCCATGGGGTTTATTAATATTCCCAATATAATATAATCTGGGGAGTCTCTTGAATCGGGGCAATTTTCACACAAGATATAAAGTGATTTAAGTATATGAATTTAGAAGTGACTGGAAAAGCAAGATCAAGTTTATTTCACTTGAAAAGCATATACTATATTAAGTCTGGCTTTTGAAAACAAACTTAGAATTTTTGCTTATATACTCTGGACAAGAGGCCCAAGATTCTCTCCTCTCTTTCAGATAGTGTCCTCCATCAGAAGAGAACCAGATGCACTCTTCCCTGCTCTCCTCCAGAGCCCACCAGCCTGTCCCTAACCTCTCCTTCCCCTGGCCCTCTCATGGCCACTGCACCACCTAAGTTGAGGTAGTAAGATCAGTGTTTCCCACAATGGCCAAGTCAACACTACCAAGCCTGAGCTATCTTAGGGAAGTGGAGGACAGACCTCAGGTCTTCGGGCTGCTGTGAAGCCCAGCGGGTCGATCACAGAACTGCCATGTTCACTGATCAAACAGGATGGGAACTTTCTTTGAGAGCTGCCTCACTCTTGTTGCTGCCAGGAACCCTGGGCTGAGACTGACACATTCACCCCCTACCCTTCCTTAGCCGCCTCTTTATTGACATATAATCTGCATACAACACAAGTTAGCCATGTAAATTGTACAGTTCAATAGTTTTTAGTATATTCATGGGGGTTGTGAAACCATCACAATTTTCGGATATTTACATCACCCGAGAGGACTCCTGTACCCATTAGCAGTCATTTCCCATTTCCCCAATGGCAGGCCCAACCCCCAACCCCAGGCAACCACTAATACACTTTTTGTTTTTAGGATTTGCCTATTCTAGAAATTTCACATAAATATAATCATACAATATATGGCCTTTTGTGTCAACTTCTTTCACTTAGCCTAACAGTCTCAAAGTTAATTTCTATATCAGTGCTTCGTTCCTTTTTATTGCCAAAAAATTCCATTATATGGATTTATTACATCTCACTCATCCATTCATCAGTTGATAGGCATTTGGTTATTTCTACTTGTGGATATTGGGAATAATGCTGCTATAAACATTTGTGTACAAGTGTCTGATGGACATATATTTTCATTTCTCTTGGGGATACACCTAGGAGTGGAACCACTGGGTCATATGTAACCTTGTTTAATCTGTTGAGAAACTGCCAGATTCTTTCCCATAGCAGCCGTACCGTTTTACATTCCCACCAACAATATATGAGGGTTCCAGTTTCTCTACATCCTCATCAATACCTGTCAGCTCTCTTTGATTATACTCATCCTAATGTGTGTAAGGTAGTTATCTACTTTTGATTTACATTTCCCCATTGGCTAGTGACACTGAGACTCTTTAAAAAAAAAAAAGATTATATTTATTTACTTGTCAGAGAGAGAAAGAGAGGAGAGAGAGAGAGAGAGAAGAGCACAAGCCAAGGGAGAGGCAGGCAGAGGGAGAAGCAGGCTCCCTGCGGAGCAAGGATCCCCATGCAGCACTCAATCCTAGGACCCTGGGATCATGGCCTGAGCTGAAGGCAGAGGCTTAACCCACTGAGCCACCCAGGCACCCCTTCTTTTCACTTTTTGATAGTGTTCATTAAAAGCACAAAAGTTGGGACGCCTGGGTGGCTCAGTTGGTTAAGCAGCTGCCTTGGGCTCAGGTCATGATCCCAGCGTCCTGGGATGGAGTCCCACGTCGGGCTCCTTGCTTGGCGGGGAGCCTGCTTCTCCCTCTGCCTCTGCCTGCCACTCTTGTCTGCCTGTGCTCGCTCTCTGTCTCTCTAACAAATAAATAAATAAAATCTTTAAAAGCACAAGAGTTTTTACCCACTGGTTTCTTTTTTCTTTCTTCTTTTAACCAATCCTGTATACTGGTGGTTCTATGCAAGGCTGGAATACAGGCTTTCAATAAAGCAATGATTTTTATCTGTTTTGTTAAGCACAGCAATCCCAGCACCTAACACAGTACCTAGTCCATAGCATACCCTTAATAAACATTTATTGCATGAATGATTGAACAGCATTCATATACACTCAAATTTTAATCTTTCCGGGACTATATCCCATCTTGTTTAATTACGATCTTTTGAAACCATGGAAATGACCCTGGCTCTCAACCCAGTGAAATATTAGGGGGTCATTCAGCTAAGCACAAACAGCAGGATCACCTACATCCCTTAATCTTGACTAACTCTCTCTTATTCACACAGGAGTTGCTGCTAATCAGTGTAGCAATGGAAAAGCCACCCTCGCCCTTTCCCTGCTGCCTGAACCACAACTGAAAACGGTCTTCAATGGTCCTTACTTGATTGCCTTTCAAGGGACAACTATACACACAGTGAATTCTTTTCTTATTTTAAGTGAGAGTTGTCTAGTTCTAAAGGAGCTAACTTTTAAGGATTCAAAGAAACTCAGAAACACCAGAAGAAAGGTCTAGGGGGTCCCCCTTCAGCACACCATCAGAAGGACACTTTCAGGTCTTTGGATGAGAACAGATGAGAGCCCAAGGGTCATGCAGCTGAGGTGAGCATGGAGTGATGAAGGCCCAGACACTGGAAGTCCGCTGAAGCCACCACAAACAAGAAGCCCTCTTTGCTGGCCTCCGTAATATTTTTGGTTGTAACAGACACCCTTTTTTTTTTTAAAGATTTATTTATTTATTTGACAGACAGAGATCACAAGCAGGCAGGGGAGGCAGGCGGGGGGGTGGGGTGGGGGGGGAAGCAGGCTCCCCGCTGAGCAGAGAGCCTGATGCAGGGCTCGATCCCTGGACCCTGGGATCATGACCTGAGCTGAAAGCAGAGGCTTTAACCCACTGAGCCACCCAGGGACCCAGTAGGCACCCTTCTTATAAAAGCATCAAGTCTCCTTTCGTATAAAATGGATGGTGATTAGAATAATTCTGTTTACTTTGGTCAAATTCATTGGAGCAAATATAAGTGGTCTGAAGGAAAAAGGAGCATCTCAAATCCTAAGGGAAGACCCCTCCACAGTCTGGCTATGAGTAGATTCAAGACTACCATTCAGTTTCTTTTTCTTTCTTCTTTTTATTGAGGTATAATTTATAAAAATAAAACTATAAGGTATTTATTAAAGTATACAATGTGATGATTTGATATATGTATACATCATGAAACGATTTCCTTCATTGTGTTAATCAGCCCGTCCATTACCTGATATATTCACCTTTTTTTCAGTGTGAACACTTAAATTCTATTCTTCTAGCAAATTTCAATTATATGATACGATATAGTATTAAGTGTAGAGTCATCAACTATAGTTACGTTATACATTAGACAAAGTATTTTTTTAAGATTTTATTTTATTTGACAGAGATCACAAGTAGGTGGAGAGGCAGGCAGAGAGAGAGAGAAGGAAGCAGGCTCCCCACTGAGCAGAGAGCCCGATGCAGGACTCGATCCCAGGACCCTGAAATCATGACCTGAGCCGAAGGCAGCGGCTTAACCCACTAAGCCACCCAGGCACCCAAGGGCAGTGGAAGAACTTTATGTTGCTGTCCAGATGACCATGTCTGTTGTCTCAGGTGACAGAAAGTTTTAGCTGTTGACAGAGGAACAGATGATTGGCTGTGTCTAATTGTTAGTGAGCAGAGCAGGACCCTGAGATCATGACCTGAGCAGAGGCTTTAACCCACTGAGCCACCCAGGTGCCCCTAGACAAAGTATTTTTTATATTATTTTCATTTTGTCGCTTTTCTGTGTAACTAAGGTTCCTAGTGTCTGGTCCCACCTTGTGGCCCCAGCTTTTCCCCACCTTTCTTCCATACCTGTGAGCCACCACTCCTGTCTTGCTAAAAGTGTCATACTGACTCCATACTAACATTTTGCACTTGCTTGAACACAACGATTTCATATGTTTCTACATCTTACCATTATATTTTAGAAAAACAATCTAGTGACAGATGGTGAAGGCTTTCCATTTCTTAGCTGTACACTTAACAATTTTCTTTTGGCCCTAGCTTATTAGTTGTATTTCTCTTTCTCAAATCAAAACGTGAAGGTCAAAAGTTATAGAAGGAAATGCTTCCAAACACAGGAAGAGCAGAGCTGCTACATATGCAAAAAAAATTACATATTTTAAAATATCTAAATTAATAATCTAACAAGGTATTTCTAATAAGCTTTTTATTTTTTAAAGATTTTAAAGTTGTTTTTTTTTTTTTACTTTGACAGACGGAAATCACAAGTAGGCAGAGAGGCAGGCAGAGAGAGAGGGAGAAGCAGGCTTCCCGCTGAGCAGAGAGCCTGACTCGGGGCTCGATCCCAGGACCCCGAGACCATGACCTGAGTCGAAGGCAGAGGCTCAACCCACTGAGCCACCTAGGCGCCCCTATTTTTTAAAGATTTTATCCATTTATGTTTGAGAGAGAGAGAGAGGACACATGCACATGCCCAAGCACGAGCAGAGGGGAAGAGCAGAGGGAGAGGGAGAAGCAGACTCCCAGCTGAGCAAGAAGCCGGATGCAGGGCTGGATCCTGGAACCCTGGGATCATGACTTAAGCCAAAGGCAGATTCCCAACTGACTGAGCCACCCAGGTGCCCCAACAATAAGCTTTTTTAACAGCAAAGAGATAGGAAGAAAGAATGATGAATACTTACTATTCAAGTGAGTTTGGTGTGAGCTTTCCCCCCCCCATAAACCTAAAGAATACTTTACATTTTTAAAGTATCCTTCATAAATCACATTGCAGCACAATAAATAGCTCTCTTAATAAAAGAATAAAAACCTCACTAACCAGGTGCCTTCTCAACAAATCGAATTTATAGAATTTACCCCAAATTCCCTTCAAAGAGAAAAACAGTTCACAAAAGGAATACACAAATAGCCTAAACAGATGAGCAAATGTTCGGGTCACTAACAATCCAAGAATTGTAAATTAAAATGAGATGCCACTTTTGCCACCCAAACTGGCTTTATTGTATAATTACGTATCTCAAACACACGTGTTTAGAATTATACCACATTCTGTTTTCTCAAAGTTCTCACGGCAGCAAGGATAAGGTTAAATGGATTCTCTCATATATGGCTGGTAGATGTAACTCAGTTCAATCTTTATTTTTGAAAGATTTTATTTATTTATTTGTCAGAAAGAGTTAGCACAGGCAGACAGAGTGGCAGGCAGAGAGAGAGGAGGAAGCAGCCTCCCTGCCGAGCAAGGAGCCCGATGTGGGACTCCATCCCAGGACGCTGGGATCATGACCTGAGCTGAAGGCAGCCACTTAACCAACTGAGCCACCCAGGCATCCCACTCAGTTCAATCTTATTAGGAAGTGATTTTGGCATTTTTAAATCATCTATCCTATAGTCTTATAGACTCTAAAATTTATGTTTTTAATTACTATCCAATATTTCATCAAATGTATATATCACCAGTTATTGAATCATTCTCTATCACTAAATATGTAGGGTTTTTTTTCCCAGTTTGCTACCATAAATGCTGCAATAAACATTTTTATATCACATTTGATGTTTCTAATTACTTTTTTCATTAAATTCTTAGAAGAAGTAGTATTAGATCAAGAGGCAGAATAATTTTTAAAGTTCTACTTTTAATCAATCCTGTATACTGGTGGTTGTCTACAAGGCTAGATCATAGGCTCTTATGGGGCTGTGATATTTGCTTTGTTAAATGCTGTAATCCCAGCCCCTAGAATAATACCTGGGATACCATAAGCCCTTAATAAAAATTTGTAGAATGAATAATTTTTGCATACATCCAAATTTTGGCACTTGTCCTTATAAACCTCTAAGAAGACATCCTGCCCTATCTTTTAAGGAAGCCCATAAGGGGGGTGCCTGTGTGGCTCAGTCAGTTAAGCATCCGCCTTCTGCTCAGGTCATGATCCCAGGGTCCTTGGATCAGGCCGTCCTGGGGCTCCCTGCTCAGTTGGGCTTCTGCTTGTCCCTTTCCCTCTCTCTCCCCTAACTCATGCTCTCTCTCTCAAATAAATGATCTTAAGAAAAGAAGGGAAGGAAGGAAGGAAGGGGGGAGGGAGGGAGGGAGGGAGGAAGGAGGAGGGAAGGAAGGAAGGAAGGAAGGAAGAAAAGAAAAGAAGGAAAGGAAGGAGAAAAAGAAAAGCAAGCCTGGAGCTTCATCAGCACTTGGTTAAGACATACCAATTACAAATACGAAATTTGGACAGACTTACCTAGTAATTCTTTCTGTGTTTTAAAAGAGATATTAGAATTGCACCAGCAAGTTGGCAATGACAACCCTCACTATGGTTGCTCCAATCTGGCCTCATTGCTCTCAATGATTAACAGATTCAATTCAATTCCAATAAAAATCCCAGCAAGACCTTTTATATTCACACATTTTACTGTAAAGCTATAGTAAACATGATAGTGTTTAAAGGTATAAAGAAAGATATATAGAATGGCTGGCAATATGGACAATACAGATAAACATAATGATTGACAATGAAACAGAAAAGTCCAGAAATAGATGCACACATATATGGTGAATCAGTTTTCACCAAGACAATTAAATAAAGAAATGATAACCTTTTCAAAAAGAGTGTGGTAAAAATCAGATATCCATATGCAAAATAAAAATGAACCTTAATCTTTACCTCACACCATACATAAAAATTAACTCACAATAGGTAACAGACCTAACTGTAAAAGCTAAAACTATAAGACTTCTAGAAGAAAACACAAAGAAAGTCTTCATGACCTTGAGTTGGGCAAATAATTTTTTATAGGATATAAAAATATGAATTCTAAAAGAAAAAATTATAAATTAGACTTCATCAAAATGTAAAATTTTTATACTTCAGAAATCAGTGTTAGGAAAATGAAAAGGTAAGCCATAGGCCTGGAGAAAATATTAATACTTATACCTGACAATAGACCTGTGTGTAGGATATAAAGAACTCTTGTAATCAACAAGATGAATAACCAATTTTGACAATGGGCAAAAGAAGCAAACAGGAAGTCCATAAAAGAAGATACATAAATGACAAATAGGTACATAGAAAGATGTTCAATGTCATTAGTCATCAGGGAAATCATGAGATACTACTGTATAATTCCTACGGTGGCTACAACTAAATAATGAACATTATAGAGGAGTTAGAGAAACTGAAACTTTCATATTTTTCTGGTGGAAAAGCAAACTGGTTCAGCCATTATGGAAAAGAGTTTGGTAGTCTTTTATAAAGTTCAACATGCACTTACCACATGCCCCAGCACTTCCACTCTTCAGTATTTACCAAAGGGAAATGAAAACATGGACCCTCACAAACAGCTAAAACTGGAAACCATCCAAATATCCACCAAGTAGGGAATGGATAAACACATTTGGATATTTTGTGTGATGGAATAATGTACCATAACAAGAACAAAGTACCGATGAAGGTAATGACTCGCCAAAGCATTATTCTCAGTGAAAGAAGCCAGATACAAAAGATTCCATTTAAAGGAATTCTAAAAAAGAGAAAACTACAGTGATAGAAATTAGGATGGTCATTGTCATGGGCCAAATGATAGAGTATTGGTAGAGACATACAGGAACTTTGGGGATGATGTAATTGTTCTGTGTCTTGATGATTCAGTTATAGGACTGCATACATTTTTCAAAAGTCACTGAATTATTCACTTAAAATAAGTGGGTTTTATTATATATGAATTATGTTTCGATAAAATTGTTTCAAAGCCCTTTTAATAAAATACTATTTAATAATAGTTTCTTTTCATTTTTAAAAGTTGAGGTATAAGAAATATTTTGATGTGGAAGGGATACTTGTCTCATAAAGAAGGTAGACAAAGGAGGTAAATATTGAATACACCTTTCCCTGGGTGGCGATTTATCAAAAAACAAGGCTTCTTCTCCCAGAGATTAATACTGAATATGATCTTATTCAATGTTAATATAAAGAAGGTGATTGCATAGGAAGCAAAGTTTATAGATGACCCTTAAATTTCTTTCCATACTGCATGCTGAGTGAGTGAAGATGAATTGCTGGATGATTTCATCCTGTGTAAAAAGGATAGAGAATGCACTTTAAAAAAAGCAATTCAAACCTACATTAATAATATTATACAGGCTCGAGTTATTTTCCTGGGACACTTTGTTTCTTGAAATCTTGATATCTATTGAAGACATGATGATAATGGTACTATGGCTTTAAAAAAAGAATTCTTTATCTTTTAGAAGTAAATATGAAAGTACTTACAATGAAGTGATGTGATATCTGGGATTTGCTTTAAAATAATCCAGTAGGGTGGGGAAAAGTTCAGAGGTGAGAGTGGTTAGGAATATAGTAGGAACAAGATTGGACATGTATTGATAACTGTGGAAGCTGAGTGAAGACTACAGGGAACTTCTTTTACTATTCTCTTTATTTTGTGTATATTTGAACATTTCCATAATAAAAATGTGGGGGATTTAGTTTCCTACATAAAAAAAATCTATCTTTTTTTTTCTATTTATTTATTTGACAGAGATCACAAGTAGGCAGAGAGGCAGGCAGAGAGAAAGGAGGAAGCAGGCTCCCTGTTAAGCAGAGAGCCCGATGTGGGGCTCGATCCCAGGATCCTGGGATCATGACCTGAGCCGAAAAGCAGAGGCTTTAACCCAGTGAGTCACCCAGGTGCCCCTAAAAAAATCTATCTTAACATAGATGAACTCAGTCTGCAGTCATCCTGTCTTGGACTATGCCTCATAATCCATAAGGGCATCCATCAGAAGCTGAAAATACATTCTTTTTTTTTTTTTAAGATTTTATTTATTTATTTGACAGAGATCACAAGTAGGCAGAGAGGCAGGCAGGGAGAGAGGAGGAAACAGGCTCCCTGCCGAGCAGAGAGCCCGATGCGGGGCTCAATCCCAGGACCCTGAGATCATGACCTGAGCCGAAGGCAGAGTCTTTAACCCACTGAGCCATTCTTAAAGTATTACATTCTTAAAGTATTATTTTCAAGTCAAAGCAAAGACATGTGGCAGAATCATCAAGGGTGTTCATCCATCCTATGCCAAGTGCCTCGCTAGGAGACTTGATCTGATGGGGTGGTGTATTTAGGAACTAAGGGTTTAAGACACAGCATGCAATCCCCTAGGAAGAGGAAAGGGAAAAGACTGGGTGAACTTCCAGGATTTCTACCAGTAAGAAATCATTTGGGGGATATCTAGAATCAGTAGAAAGCCAGAGTTCCACCACATCATCCCCAAAAGCAGTTGAATTACGAAGCCAACAGAATGCTAGGATCAGACAGAGAACAGAAGACAAAATTATTCCATTCTATATATTAACTGCCCCAAAAATACTATTGGAATTTAAAAAAAAAACAGAGAAGGGTAATTAATTGTTTTATTAGAAACTCAAAGAAAATCTATGAAAACCAGAGACCAAAAGATAATACTGGAGACTTGAAGGTTGTAAATTCACAGAGGTAGAAAGAGTGTAATCAGACCTTTCACCCAATCCTAGCACACTAGAACCAGAGGATGCCACTTAAAGCTTAAAAGATGTAGATTAAGTTTAAATAAAAGGAAATATACTTTATAAGAACGCTTTAGTCAAGAACTTGAAGATGCTCATGTAGGGTTTAACTAGCAAATAACAAAATACAATTAAAGACTAATATTGGAGAGACAAATCCTAAACAATCTGAGACTAACCATCTGAGGCACCATGAAAGTCATCTAAGCTTTTCCTATCTATCCAATGGGTTACTTCACAGACAAGAGTTGGCCAGATCATTCGTGCTGCCTAAGCTGCAGTTCTTCATTTTTAAAGATTTTATTAAAATTCACGAGTCACTGTCACAATGCCTCTTGGTCATTGAAAAATAGAAGGACTGTCCGTTTCTACAGTCAGACATATGAAAAAACACTTCCGCTAGAAGAATGGTGCAGCATTCCACCACCCCACCCTTGAAAACCTTCTTTCTCTTCCAGTCATTTACTGTTATGCAACAAACTCCCTCAAAATTCAGGAGCTTAAAGCATCCATTTTATTATATTTTGTGATTTGGTGGGTCAGAAATTTGGGAGGAACTAGACCAGGTGAGTCTTCTGCTCCATGTGGCATCGCTGGGGTTACTCGTGCTATTCAGCTGCTGGCTGGGCTAGTCTGGAGGGTCCCAATGGCTTCTCTCACAAGTCCAATGTCTTGGCAGAGTTGCCGATGGTAGGGTTCAGTTGCATTCTTCTCCCTCACTATATCAACTCAGCGCTTCTCCACATGTTTTCTCTAACAGGGTAGCTAAACTTCTTATGTGTTGGCTGATTTATGATCAGGGTTCCAAGAGACAAAGGAGGAAGCTGTCAGACCCCTTAAAGTCTAGGCCCAGAACGCATTGTGTGCCTTCTCTTGTGCTCTATGATCCAGGCAAGCCAGACCAGGAGAGAAATGGACTTCTCAATGGAAGGAATCAAAGAATTTGAGACAATTTTTAATCTATCACAAATGTCCTCAGAAAACCATCAGGAATAGGGTAGCTCAATCTGTTAAACGTCTGCCTTCAGTTTAGGTCCTGGGATCAAGCCTCGCATCAGTCTCCCCGCTTAGCAGGGAGTCTGCTTCTCCCTCTCCCTCTGCCCTTCTTTTCCCCTGCTCCGGTGCTCACTCTCTCTCACTCTGTCTCCCTCTCTCAAATAAATAAATAAAAGCTTAAAAAAAGAGAGAGAGAGAGAGAAGAAAGCCATCAGGAGCAAACAAATATCCCTGTCTGCCTTTAAGGAAGGCCAGAAAGAAATTTTTCCTGGAGTAAATGTTTATTCAATAAGAAAATGAATAGTTCTACATATCTCAGTGTTCCTGTTCTTAGCCAGACTGACAGAATAGTCTCAGTCACATATGGAAGTGGTTTTTTCTCAGTGATATAAAATATGTATGCATTATACTGTATATGCATTCATCAAGTGACTTTATTAAAAAGAAAGTTGGGATTGTTCTAAATAACATACAATAGAGAATGAGTCTTTTCAATTTAATTTTCTTAGGGAGTCTTAAAGCTTATCACAAGGAATATACAATATTAGCAATAGTAATGTTTGTCAGTATAAAGATGCATAGGCGGGACACCTGGGTGGCTCAGTTGGTTAAGCGGCTGCCTTCAGCTCAGGTCATGATCCCAGCGTCCTGGGCTCGAGTCCCACATCGGGCTCCTTGCTCAGCAGTGAGCCTGCTTCTCCCTCAATCTGCCTGTGCTTGCTCCTGCGTGCTCTCTCTGACAAATAAATAAATAAAATCTTAAAAAAAAAAAAAAAAGATGCATAGGCATCTTTTCATACATTTGCATCATTTAATCATTACAGGAATTTTGCAAGCTGATACTGTTAGCCCCAGGTCACATGCTAAAATCTGGATTTGAACCCAGGTTCACTCTAGCTCTAAAGCCTGCAGTCACATTACAAATATGGCAGAGAGGGGACGCCTGGGTGGCTCAGTTGGTTAAGCGGCTGCCTTCGGCTCAGGTCATGATCCCAGCGTCCTGGGATCAAGTCCCACATCAGGCTCCCTGCTTGGCAGGGAGCCTGCTTCTCCCTCTGCCTCTGCCTGCCTCTCTGTCTGCCTGTGCTCTCTCTTTCTAACTAATAAATAAATAAGATCTTAAAAAAAAATTAAAAAAAAAACAAATATGGCAGAGAAATAACATGTGCTGACAAAGAGGTGAAGCAACATAAAGTCACAGCTGGTGGGATTGTTCATTGTTACATTTCGTTGTTACAATTTGGAAAATATTTATTTGAATGGGTACACTGTGTGACTTAATATTCCTCCTACTAGTTAAATTCCCTAGAGAAACTCGTGCACATGTATGAGGAGACACATATAAGCATATTTATAGCCTTTGTTCGTCATAACACAGCAACAAGAAACAACACAAATGTAGATCAACAGTAGAACAGAGAGCGAAGTGGTGGTGTGCTCATTTATTGAAATGACGTTCCCTAGTGAAAAATGAATGACCTGGAATAACATGTATCAACAAGGATAAATCTCAAAAATCCAAAACTGAGGCCAAGGAGCAAGTTACAAATGAATACCTCAGTATGACTGCATTTCAAGAAAGCAGAAAACACTGTAACAATGTGCTCATTAAAATGCATACGTGGGGGGCGCCTGGGTGGCTCAGTGGGTTAAAGCCTCTGCCTTTGGCTCAGGTCATGATCTCAGGGTCCTGGGATCGAGTCTCACATCGGGCTCTCTGCTCAGCCAGGGAGCCTGCTTCTTCCGCACTCTCCCTCTCTGCCTGCCTC
>ML098299.1:14616-30024 GCA_003697995.1 Taxidea taxus jeffersonii | reverse complement strand
TTTTCATCTTTTCTTTGAGGCCTTTGCAGATGAGTCTTATTAACCCTGGGATGATGGTGTAATACTCTTTTCCTCCCACTGGGATGATCTGATTCATTATCCTATGTGCTTTCTTAAATAACCGCCTTCTCTAAGCAGAATTAGCATTCTTTGATCTGACTGCTTTATTCTCTTGTTTGTTGTGACAATGGGAAATGTTTCAAAGGTTCTCTGGCTAGAAGAGACTATTTCAGCTAGAGTCCAAAATGAAAATACATCTAACACTTGGATAGTGCCATTAAATGTCCTCTAGTAGTGGGTGCCGTGGCACCTAGGCATTCATTCCCACAGGACTCAGGCACTCAAGCCCTCAGTCCCAGTCTGTGTTGTCTACTGCTGGCTCATAGCTGAGAACCTCCCAGGGAACTGGCCTCAGCTGCGGGAGCTGCCTTGCCTCTGTTCATGTTCCTCTCTCTATCGCAGGTCAGCCTGCTTCAAAGTAGAAACAAAGGCGTGGCCCCCTTGCCTTAACCGGGACAACATTGAAGGCCACTCCAGCTCCAGAACTCCTGCAGGATGGACTGAGCTCATGGCAATCAGGTGGACAGATCAGCTCCTTTCTCTGCCTTCCTTCCTTTCTTAATAAACATCTACATGCAAACATTCATCTCAGAGACTATTGCAGGGAACCCAATCTAATGACTAATACCATCAAGATTTAAAGATCACTTTGTTTCCACTATCTTATGGGTTAGATAGATCTACTGAAATTCATTAAAACCACTGAAATGTGGAAACAGAAATTAATAATTGAGGACAGGTCACCTGGGTGGCTCAGTCAGCTAAGCGTCTGCCTTTGGCTCAGGTCATGATCTCAGGGTCCTGGGATCGAGTCCCGAGATGGGCTTCCCGCACAACAAGAAGAATGCTTCTCCCTCCCCCATCCCCCCTCCCCCCTGCTGGAGCTCTCATGTTCTCTATCAAATAAATAAATAAAATATTTAAATAAAAAAATAGTAATTGAGGGTAGATTCTCCCATTATGAAAGAAATATATAATTCATAATTATTTAAATATTCCTCAAATTGTTGGTCATTTTGCATTTAGCAATTTGTATCTATTCATGTATCGTCCTTTTAATAATGAGTTCATAGGGAAAATGTGAATTCAATAAATAAAAGTGGACTGACTCAAGCTTTATTCAATTCTGAATATTTTATTTGTCCTAATTTTAATGCATAGCATTTCTAGATAATTTGAAAAATCTTGTGCATACTTGCCATTGTTTTTAGTTTCTAAACTTTAGCTTCACTGTTGAATGTGAAGATTTTTTTTTTTAATCTCAAGAGAAGCTTCAAGTACAACCCTGAGTTTTTCTGCCCAGCATCCCTTCCTATGGAGAAACTCCCATCCCTACAACTTAGGGTCCTGATGGGGTGTCAGTCATGATACTGCTCTACCCCAAGGCATGAGCAGTGATCCAGATGGGGCAAAAGAGTACTCTATCTCCTTAGCATTTGTGTTTATGAGCTAAATAGAGTGAAAGAGACTCTTCCTTGGGATGGATATACACCCCATCCTTGGGATGGATATACATGGGATGGAGAGAATAAGGATATAGCCTTGAACCTTCCTATAGATAACTTTTCCTCTGCGGGTGAAGACCTTGCCGACAGAATGAAGCCAGTGCCCAGAGAGAAGCAAAGCTGAAAGATGATAGCATTCAAGCCCCGGGTTCCAGTAGGCGGATACAGCTTGTCTTTTGGACTTCCCAATTATAGAAGTCAATCAATTCTATTTTACTTGACTAGTGTGAGTTGTGTTTCTGTCACTTCAAAAGATACCTGACACAAAGTTTTACATCACCACCTTTATACTCACAGTCATCCCTCCGAGGACTCTATTTCCAGCATCTTTTTTCTAAGAACAAAGGCAAGGGCCGCTACACGCCACACGCAGCTGGAATTTCCCAATCTTTTCCCCACCCTCTTCCAGCCCTTTTCCTTCTGTAGCCATAACACCTGCTTACTGGTAGTCAGATGATGCTTACATTTACTCATAAAGCACCACTTTACCATTTTTGAACACAGAGCAGTTTCTATTCCAGAGATGTGAGTCCTGGTGTGCTACATTCTCTCTGACTTAATAATTTGTCTGTGTGCAAATGAGCTTTCAGACTGTGAAACTGCAGCCAAAGCACCACGGTTTCCCTGATGGCAATTTTCTCAAATTGCTGACATATTGCCTAGGAAAAAATAGCCTCTGGAGTGCTAAATTTGCAAACTTCAATCTGTTGAGGCAGCAAACATCACATGCTTCATTAGAATAGTGAAGGGAAGTCAGTCATAGGACAATTAATTATGGAAACCTGCCACCCAAGTGCCTAATAAGTAAGCATCCCCAAGACTCGGTGGTGCTGGCTTTTCATGCCATTTTCAGTCCATTCCAAGAATCACAGTGACAAGATTAGCTCATCAAACCGGTGGTATTTGCAGCTCTAGAGTAAAATTATTCTACAAATGAAAAGCCCCTGACTTGGGCTATAAAGCAAGTTTAAGTTGATGTTGAACGCATCTGTTCACTGCTGACATTTCCACAGGTGCTCAAGAAGCGTGAATATGGAGGCTCAGAGAGAAGCACAAGCAGAACACACACAGTCGATCTCTCTTTGGTAGTCACAAGGGAAGCTTTGTAGCTTATATAAAGCATGATTTGTACCCTATTTGCATAAGCAATTCTCGATTACAGAATCACAGGATGTTAGGATCAGGAAGCACATAACAGATCATCTCGTATAATTCCTTGAAATTGAGACTCAGGGAGGTGTAATGATTCATCTAAGATTTTACAGCTAGTAACTGACATAGCCAGGCCAGACAGATCCATCTCCTTACAATTTGTCTGGAGCTACCTCACTACTTCTCTTCTGTAAACTGTTTCTTAACCATAAATCACTGGTTTGCTCCAACCTCTAGTTGTGATTCGGTTGCAAAAGCATTAGACCCAGGGTTAGAGTGCCAAGATTTAAGTCCTGGCCTTGACACTCTAGATTTATGATCTTGGTCAAATCAGGTAACTTTTCTGAGCTCCATTTTCTGCATCTTCATCTTTTCCTCTATCTCACGGGGCTGTTACCAGAATAAAATAAAATAACACATGATAAAATAAAATAACAAAATAAAATAAAATAACAAAGCACTTTGGTAGACTATAAATCACTTTGAAAATACAATGTATAACATTTATAAACAAACTGTAACCATGGTTAAAAGATAAAAAATCAATCATAGTAATCATCAATAACTGTAAAGTACCGTTCTTGGCATAGAATTGAGGTAATTCTTCCACAAGGAACTTTCCCAGAGGGTGAATCCCTATCTACAAGCAGTTTATATTCCAAAGAATAACAAAGGAACAAATGGATTTCTGTTCTTTGTCTAACTCACAAAAGTCAGAGTTGTTTTTTGCCTATTAAACAAAGATATGATGAATCTGGGAGACTGTCATTTAGGATGCCTTCAGCTGTGGTTACCAGGAAGCCCTGACTCACAGTGTCTTAAACAATAGAGGTAGGACAACTTTAACTATAGTTTGTCAAGGTCCCAATTCAGCTTCTTAGCAATTGTCTAGATTCTGCCCCTCTTCGTATATTGACATCTTCCTCAACCGGTAGCAAGATGGTTTGCAGCATTTCCAAGTATCACATCCCAACAAGATAAAGTTGTTGAACATGTCTGCATCTTTAGTGTCACGTACTTAAAAGCAAAGAAGCTTTTCCAGATATCTGCAGCAGACCTGTCCCCATATCTCTTTGGCCTGAAATGGATACCATAGATCTCCTCCAAATGGCTTAAGGTAGTCAGAATACATTTGCCTGAGTGGTGATGGAGCCAGCTTTTCCTTGAGCTTAGGCTCAAGGAATGGTGAAGGGGTGGGTACTTAAGCAAAATTAGGAAGGTGAGAGGCAAAGAATTCTGATGCCATACCTTTCTCATTGCTCTGTGGCTTCATCATTAGTAATGCCTCCTAGGCAGCAAGTATTGGTAAAGGTGGTGGCCCTGGTAGAGGCAGAGGGGAATCTGTCTATTGATACCAGTTCAGTCTCTAGGTTATCAATTGTGAAACAGTGAGGAGTACCTGGAAACTAAATCAGTTTGAGTTTTGTCAGCACTGTTTCCTTGTTGTATGTTACCTTGCTGTGTGATGTTAGGGTGAGAAGCATGCTGGAAAACAGAACAAGTTGTAAGTAATCATGACAAGTTTAGTGGAGGGAAAAAAAACAGATTTTCAGAAATCTAGGAAGAAAAGCAGCATCAGCCTGGAAGATTGAGAAAAACAATTATCTGAGGTTGAGAAAATGTCATCAGATGAATCCATGAATGACATAGGAAATGTGACTGAACTCATGAAGAAGGTCAAGCAAAAAGCAGGAAATCGGGGCACCTGGGTGGTTCAGTCAGTTAAGCGTCTGCTTTCGGCTCAGGTCATGATCTCGGAGTCCTGGGGTTGAGCCCCACATAGGGTTCCCAGTTAGTGGGAGCCTGCTCTTCCCTCTCTCTCTCTACCCCCCAGGGCCGTGCTCTCTCTGTCACTCTCTCTATCTCAAATAAGTAAAATCTTTAAAAAAAAAAAAAGGCAGGAAATCAAAGAGCAAGTTTCGCAGGACAGTCTAAACGGAGAAAGACATTCACATTCAAAACAGGTTTGTGAAAATGTAAAAGCCAAAAGAAACCCACTTGAGAGACAGATTTGGCTCTTGGGTTGCCAATCTATGACTCTCGGTAGAAGAACTCTGGAGAAACATTTAAAGATATATCTATTTACCTGATTTCTAATATTCAAATGTAGAAACATTTGCAGAAGCCTAATGCTTGATCCTTTTTTTCTAAAACATTCCTGTCCTTTATTTTGTGTTAAAATTTTCCATATATATTTTTTCCCAAAAACCAATTCTATGGGGTTCTATTTCATTTGTATGGATTTCACATACAATATCAAATGTAAAGAGTTTCCCCAAACATTTTATGTTTTCAAGACTGATTCTCAACATAAGTAAAACAGATCCTATTCCTTAGCAGTATTCCATCATCTTGTTTTCTTTTTATTCAAGTGGCAGTGAATCTAGCAGGAATTTAATGTGCTTTTGTTGTATCCAGTGTATCAAAGATGGCTGCTTTCCATCTCTCTTTTTGGCATTCTGAGAGGTATGTGCCAGCCATATTCAGAGAGAGTGGATGATTTCCTGCACCATTTTATAGAGGGTTTTGCTTTGCAGCCATAGTGCTAAACAGTCATCCGGCAGCTCAGCTTTGCGATCTTATTTTTTCTCATCCTATTCTTGCCCCCAAGTTGAATTACCATAAAAGACAACTGAAGTCACTTTCTCAGCCATGTCAGGAGACCAGGGAGATGACTGCATAAATGTCAAAATAAATCAGCACTCCCAAACGCATTGAGACAGGGCAAATGTACCTGAATCTATTTTTGGCTGGTGAAAACTCTTACCATTTTTGGCAGTGTGAACAGTCACGCGCATGCAGTCTCAGCTCAATGCAAACACTGGCAGTAGCTTTGATTTGTTTCTATGGTTTCATATCACTGCAGGTAACAGCCATGATGCAGCTTACAGTAATGTCTCCTGGTAAAACTCTGGTTGCGATACCCTCCTTGTCCAGCTCCCTTTAAGAAATACTGTCACAAAACCAGCAATTCTGATTTTCTGAGGTTTTTTTTTCTAATCATTACTTTATGTGCTTGATATTTCTTTGATTATGGTATAGAGAGAAAAAGAGTTTGGGTTAGGTTAATGAAATATCTAAGTGCTAAAGAGGAAAAATGAAAATTTTGAATTTCAAGATTGAAGCCCTAGGCCTCCTTCTATGTTATCCGGCTGATTCTCCTGACTCAATAATCATCACTGATATTTTTGTTAGTATTTATTTATTCTTTTATTTGAGAACAAGAGAGAAAACAAGCAGGAGTGGGGGGGGGCAGCAGGCAGAAGCAGGCTCCCCACTGAGCAGGGAGCTGGATCCCAGAACCCTGGAATCATGACCTGAGCCAAAGGCAGACACTTAACAAACTGAGCCACCCAGGCGCCCCTATCATCGCTGATATTTAATGAGATCTCAATGCACCTGCTCTAGTCTTTCATTTGGATGGTATTTTACTATGTAACTATTCACTTTGGTCAGTTGAAAACATTTAAATGGAACATTACTAGATAAGTGATTTTTTTAAGGCGATCCTTAAAAAATTTAAGGAGTCACAATCAAATCTATATATATTCATTATGATGAGGGCTGCAAGGAAAAAAAATTTATTATGATGAAGATAGGAAAAAAATTTTTTTTAAATTCTAGACCCACCACTTCCTGCCATGGTAAATTTGTGAGCAAATCTAAAGAATGGATAGTCTACAAAAATAATTTATTTATTCTAAATTTATTTTTTTTAAGATTTATTCTATAGGACTTTGACTAAAAACTCCTATGAGACTTTCACTCTTCTGTAGTGGGTTGAATAGTGTCTCGCAAAACTTTAGATCCACTCAGAACCTTGGAAGATCATTCTATTTGGAAAAAAGGTCTTTGTAGATGTAATTAGCTCAAATGAGGTCATACTGAAGCAGGGTATTGGGACCCAAAATCCAATCACTATTGTCCTTACAAGAAAAGGAAAGACACAGGAGGAAGAAGTCCATGTGATAACAGAGGCAGATATTGGAGTGATATAGCTCCATGACAAAGAACACTGAAGATCACCAGCAACCACCAGTAGCTACGAGAGAAACGTGAAACAGATTCTCCCTCAGAGCCTCTAGAAGGAAACAACCTTATCAACACCTTGATTTCAGTCTTCTGGCCTCCTAAACTATGAGAAAATGAATTCCTATTGTTTTAAGTCACCGAGTTTATGATACATTGTTACAGGAGCTCTAGGAAATTAATAGACCTTACAAGGGGCTGTGCCAGGTATATCCCACAAGGAGTCCCTGTATCCATGTTCCTAAGGCCCAAACTAAAATTTGGCCCTTTTGGCTCCTTTCTTTAAGCCTACAGCCTACTTTTTTTTTTTTTTTAAAGATTTTATTTATTTATTTGTTAGAGAGAGAGAGAGAGAGCACAGGCAGACAGAGTGGCAGGCAGAGGCAGAGGGAGAAGCAGGCTCCCTGCCGAGCAAGGAGCCCAACGTGGGACTCGATCCCAGGACGCTGGGATCATGACCCCAGCTGAAGGCAGCTGCTCAACCAACTGAGCCACCCAGGCGTCCCTACAGCCTACTTTTAGCCACCAAGGTCTTCCACCCCCACAGAAGAATGACCAACTCAAATAAAAAAAAAAATTTTTTTTTCTTAAAGTCTTGAGCATAGGCAGCCTTTTTTTTTTTTAAGATTTTATTTATTTATTTGACAGATAGAGATCACAAGTAGGCAGAGAGGCAGGCAGAGAGAGAGGGGGAAGCAGGCTCCCCTCTGAGCAGAGAGCCTGATGTGGGACTTGATCCCAGGACTCTGGGATCATGACCTGAGCCAAAGGCAGAGGCTTAACCCACTAAGCCACCCAGGTGC
Source organism: Taxidea taxus jeffersonii (assembly GCA_003697995.1). Lineage (NCBI taxonomy): Eukaryota > Metazoa > Chordata > Mammalia > Carnivora > Mustelidae > Taxidea > Taxidea taxus. The sequence continues at coordinate 22,475 of ML098299.1, read as the reverse complement.
CCCAAGCATAGGCAGCCTTATAGTCCATCTCATGCCTTCATTCTCACTAGATTCCACCTTGACCCTGAAAGAGAGGATCCTTTCTAAGTCAGAAGCTTCACCCATCCTAAAGCCTTCTTATGATATCAGCTAAATGGGAATTTAGAGAAAGAAGGAATTTAAAGAGCAGTCCAAATTAAAGTAAGGGCTCTTATCTCTCTCTTTTTTAAGATTTTATTTATTTACTTGACAGACAGAGATCACAAGTAGGCAGAGAGGCAAGCAGAGAGAGAAAGGAGGAAGCAGACTCCATGCTGAGCAGAGAGCTCAATGTGGGGCTTGATCCCAGCACCCTGAGATCATGACCTGAGCTGAAGGCAGAGGCTTAACCCACTGAGCCACCCAGGTGCCCCTCTTATCTCTCTTTTTTTTTTTTTTTAAAGATTTTATTTATTTATTTGATAGACAGAGATCACAAGTAGGCAGAGAGGCAGAGAGAGAGAGGAGGAAGCAGGCTGTCCGCAGAGCAGAGAGCCCGATGCGGGGCTCGATCCCATTGACCCTGGGATCATGACCTGAGCCGAAGGCAGAGGCCCTAACCCGCTGAGCCACCCAGGCGCCCCTCTCTTTTTTTTTTAATTTATTTGTTAAAAGGTAAAATTGACATATGACATCATCTTGATTTCAGATACACAATATGATTTGATACTTATATATATTGCCAAGTAATCACCACAATAAATCTAGTTACTAACTGTCCTTAAGACAAAGTTAACCTTTGGGATTTACTTTCTTGACAACTTTCAAGTATGCACTATAATATTATTGACTGGAGTTACTATATTGTACATTATATCTCATGACTAATTTATTCTATAAACGGAAGCTGATACCTCTTGACCCCCCTCACCCATTTCACCCATTCCCCATCCTCCATGCCCTCTAGCAACCACTCTCTATGAGTTTTGTTCTGTTTTGATCTTATTCATTTGTTTTTTAGATTCCACATATAAGTGAAATCCTACAGTATTTTTTCTCTGTCTGACTTATTTTGCTTATCATGATACCCTCAGAGTCCATCCATGTTGTCACAGATAGCAAGATTTCATTATTTTCTATGGCTGAGTAGTATTCCATAGATCCATTTATCCATCGTTGTCATTTAGGTTATTTCCATATCTTGGCTATTATAAATAATGCTGCAGTGAACATAGGGGTACATATGTCTTTCCAAATTTGTATTTCATTTTCTTCAGATAAATATCCAGAAGTGGAATTGCAGGATCATATAGTAGCTCCATTTTTAACTTTTTGAAAATCCCCCATGCAGTTTTCCCTAGTGCCTGTACCACTTTACATTCCCACCAACAGTAGGCTATTGTCTTCTTTTCTCTATTTGCTCAACACTTACTTCTCATCTTCTCGAAAATAGCCATTCTAACAGGTGTGAGGTGATATTGTGATTTTAATCACCATTTCCCTGATGATTAGTGATGCTGAGCATCTTTCCATGTGACTACTGACCATCTATTCTTCTTTGGAAAAAATGTCTACTCAGCTCCTCTGCCCATTTTGTAACTGAATTATTTGGTTTGTTTGTTGGTTGTTATTGAGTTGTGTGAGCTTATTATAGATCTTGGATATTAATCAGTGGGGTTAGCATAATGAAGGTCCATACAGTGATGGAAAATACCTATTGCCATGGTTTTAAGAGAAAGGGAAAGGAGAGAAACTGATGACAGTGAATACAGATAATGCTTTTAGAAGGAAATTTCCTGCAAAAGTATATAAGGAATTTGAGTGTTGTTGAGGGAAGTGGAGTCAAGATACTTTTTTTAAAAAGCTAATTGGAATGAAAAAATGATAATGTAGGACAAAGAAGAGAGAATTTTAGAATGTTTCTTGGGCAGACAAGAGGGGATGGCATCTAATGACAAGTGAAGAAGCCAGCTTTAGACAGGAAGATGGGTAGTTCATCTGCAGGAACAGGTAAGAATGCTGAGGAGGTACTAATGCTTTTAAGTAAGTAGATGCAGTGGTGGAAGTCTATGCAAGTTTTCTTCTGGTTGGTTCTATTTCTCAGTAAAGGAGGAAGTACAGTCATTAGCTGAGCATAGGAGAGATGTTGAGATTTAAATGAAAAAAGTCACCATGTAATCACCTCAGAAAGAGAGATGAAATGGCCTTGGGATGTATAGAATGCTTACCTCATAGAATTAAGGACCCACTCGAGGTTCATGATCAGAATTTCAAGGGAGACAAGGTAACTTGGTTTAGTGTTTTTGTTTTTGTTTTCCACCAGATCAGTTGCAGGTTCAGAATAACAGTGATTTAGACTTAACCAGAATGTAGTTTTGCCAAAAGAATAGCACAAAGAGAAGGGCAAAGGAATTCAGAGTATATGCAAGTGAGGGCTTGTAATAACTGACCATGAAACCTAGGCTGGGAAAGGAGAGAATAAGAATGTCCAAAAAAAAAGTGGATAACTGGAAATGGTGTGGAAATGATGGAAATGATGATTCCAGTGGAGCCAAAAGATTGCTGGAATTGAATGCTGGAAGGAGCCAAGACAGGGAAGATAAGGTGTGGTGTTCAGAGAGTGAGGGGCATGAAATTCAGATTGAAGAGATGCAAATATTGGTAATAATAAAAGTCAAGGGTATGATCACAGCATTGAGTGGCTTGAGGGCAAAACTAGAGCTTATCACTGAAGAGGAAGACTACCAAGCACTGAATATCCAGGACACTGTGCACTGAAATCATCAAGAATTGAAACAAGGGTTGTGTAGGACTAAACAACTAAATGGCTCAGGAGTTAAAATTACAAAGAAATGAGGGGTGTTGACAGCAATTATGAGTCATATAATTTGATGACATGAGATCTAAAAACAGCAAGTTTTAAAGAAGAAAGATGGAGAATGAAAGAGGCACTGGTGAACAAAGAAGACAAGACCCCCCCACCTCAAGACCCAGTGGGAGGAAGAAACAGCAACTGCTCTAGGGCAGTGGAGAGTCACAGTTTCATTAGAGCAAGAAGGTAAAAGCATTTAAAATCTAGATTGAGGACATAATTACATAAATTACACTGTGGGCCCTATGGAAATGTTTCCAGAGTTGGAGAGGGTGGCAAAAGGACAAAGAGTCTACAGGTGAGTAGAGTGAGGGGGATAGGGAAGACCCAGGAGTCTGTGAAGTTTTATGGTACAAAAAACATGATGGGCATCATGCTTTATTTGTCCATTCCTTTCCATATCCATGTTTGCTCCTTCTTTATCAATTTTCTGTATTTCAGCAAGTCTGATCGTATAAAAATGCAAATTTGACCATGTCCTTCCCCTTCTTAAAACCTCTTCAATGGTTTCTGTTAATCTTAGTATGACGACTAAAATCCTTAGTGTAGTTCACTAAACTCTGCACGAGCACCACTCTAGCTCTCCAGACTAACACATGTATTTGCTTTTGTGCACCCCCATCATACCGCCTTTTTAGTATTCTAAAACACTAAATTCTTTCCTGTCTCTCAGACTTTGTACTTCCTTCTGCCTAGTACTTCCCTCCACACACAAAGCCCGGGTTTTGCCTACTTAACTCCCATTTGTCCTTCAGATTTCAGCTCAAACTGTCACCAAGATAGGTCAGGTTCTCCTGTTTGATCATCTCATAGAGATCTTTGCTTTCACAGCACTTAAAATGGTTAGAAATTACACATTTGTGATTATCTGGTTCACATCTGTCAATCTCACTAGAGTAAATCCCATGAAGACAAAGATAATATCTGTTGTTTTTAGCATGGCATGCCCAGAATCTCATTAATCTGATGCTCAGTATATGTTCAATAAATATTTATTAAATGACTTGATCTAGAGGACACCATCTCCAGCACTACAATGAGGCAAATATCATTAGCCTTAAACCATCCATGTCAATGTTCCTCCTTCTTACTGGTAGAAGAATCTGATGTCGGAGAAACATTAGAAATAAGATTTCAGCTTTCCTTAGAAAACAAAATTTCTTAGTATCTAAAAAGCTATTACAAATGAATAATGAAAATGAATAATGAAAAGCAAGAGAATAATGGGGTAAATACATGACAGGTACTTCATTAGCAAAGAAATACAAATGGCCATTAAACACACAAAAGATTAACTCCACTAATAACCAAGGAGCATAGAAACACAATCTATGCCATTATTGCAGAGATAAGAACTACATATATTTTTATTGAAATTACTGTCAATTTTTTTAAATGATTAAGAGCTACTAGTAAACATTGACAGTTTTTACATATAGAAATAAACAGAGAAAGAACTTCATTGTCTACTAATGCTGTCCTGGGAGTGGCCTGGATTGCCTGCTTACAAGACTTTAAAATTAATTAATTTTTTTAAATGGATGAAATAAACAAAGCACCAACAAAATAGTAAGGAATTCCCAATCCAAAAGAAAATAAGACATGAAAGATGTTTTTGCCAAAACATGCTGTCCCTGCTCTTTGAGGAAGTTATCACCAGTTAGATTTATAAGACCACAAGGCCAACACCCAGTCGAAGCTCACAGAGCAGAACCATGTCTTTGCATCCATGTATCCCCAACACAGCATTAAATCTCACTCAGAGGAGATGCTTAATAATACCTTTTGATTGAATTAATGAATGAACAAGCAGACATTCAAGCCTATCTTCACTCTTACTTCTTCTATTATAATACTATCATGTGGTATTTATAGTAGGGCTTCTGTCCTGACATATACTAATGCTAAAATATATCATCCAAGGGGCACCTGGGTGGCTCAGTGGGTTAAAGCCTCTGCCTTCGGCTCAGGTCATGATCTCAGGGTCCTCGGATCGAGCCCCGCATCGGGCTCTCTGCTCAGCAGGGAGCCAGCTTCCTCCGCTCTCTCTGCCTGCCTCTCTGCCTACTTGTGATCTGCCTGTCAAATAAATAAATAAAATCTTAAAATATATCATCCAAAATTCTTTAAGTGTAATTCTATCATATCACAAGGCTCCAGAATTATCTACATTTATTTAAATAGGTATCCAGAAAGGAGTTTAGTTTCCTTTTTATGAATAAAGATTGCATATACAAATGACTAGATTTCAAACTGGAGATGCTTTGTCAGAATAGTTTATACAGATGGTTCCTAATTTCATAATGGCTCAACTTAACAATTTTTCAAATCTTCAGTGGTGCAAAAGTGATATGCATTCAGTAGAAACTATACTTCAAATTTGGGATTTTGATCTTTTCCTGGGCTGGTCATATGCAGTATGATGTTCTTGTAATGCTAGGCAGCTCCCAGTCAGCCACACAATTATGAGGGTTATCCCAACTGTAGGTTAATGTAAGTGTTCTAAGCACATTCAAGGTAAGCTAAACTATGATGTTTAGTAGGAAAGGTGTATTAAACACATTTTAGTCTTAGAATATTTTCAACTTACAATGGGTTTATCAGGGCTTAACCCCATCATTAGCTGAGGAAGAACTGTACTAGCTTACACTCTTAATACTATCTTAGAGGTTAAAATTAGCAAAAAGACTGCTTCAAGATAATAATACAAATTAGATGTATAATTTTATAAGGCTGTCAATGCAGGAGGCAAAGAGAACCCCAAAGCATAGGGATAAAAGCTTAGGAAACATAACCAAACTTTTTCTAAATATCACCTGTGTTTTAAAAGAAAAGAAAGTCACATAAGCGTGATTTCTTATGTTTAGACTCAACCATGAAAGACAGCAAGAGAGGGCCAGAAGTGTTTGTATCTAATACAATGAAGCTTTAATAGAGCAGTATTTGTTTTAAGGGTTAGTCGTATAAACATCTGTGAAATTTGTTTGCCAAGTGCTATTTGAATCTTATAAGAAAGGACAAAGTACGTTTCAGCAGATAACACAACATTGGCCAAGATAATACAATAGTAATAGCATAGCAGGACTAGAATCCCAGGTCTCCAAAGTCCAAGTCTGATAGTTGCCCTCCAACATACTTCACCAGGAGGTTACAATTTGAGAGTAAACTGGTACGCGGAAAGTTCAGTGGTCTACCTGTGACATTGTGTTTGCCAACGTCAAGAAAGTTGGCAAGATGTACAGTTCATGGAATGATAGCAGAGGCTAGAGCGGCCAAATTACTCATGGAAGATACAATGAGCTCCTTAGGTTGACACACCACTGTTTTTTTATTACAGATGTTAATTCAAGTAAATTTTGGCCTAAAATCTGAAAGAGTAACTGCATCACTCAAGGCGATCACTGTATTAGCAACACAACTACCCCAATAACAATCCTGTGTGCTCCAAAAGAAACACTCACCACATCATCTTAATTATGCTAGGTATCCCAAATACGTAAGTTAGATATCAATTATTTCAGGCACGATTAAGGAAGGTCATAGTGGCGATGATTCCTCAAACATTGGTGCTATGTAGGTTACAGAAAATATAGAGAGAAAATTCATGAAGACACCAGATAAAAATAAAAAACTGAAATAAAATGAAAATGAACTTAAATTACAACATATTTGAAAACATTTTTTGATATGAGAATGGGAGTAGGAAAATATCAACCAGAAAAGTGATAATTATGGAGTTTTAAATTCTGATATTGTGTCTCTAGTACCGTGTAGAAGGATGCAGTAACATTCTGGCCAAGAGGTGTGTAATGCACCGGGCAGATTCTGTTGGTGTCTAGAATGGCCAAACATCTCATATGTTATCACAGCCAGTACCTCTAAAAAACAAATAATTTCCTTTGGACCAGTTCTATAGTCAACCTGCCTTCTGGTCTTAACTTGGTTTCCTTGGTAAATTTATCTACCAGGGAGATAATGTATTGATAGGTTGATAGGACTGTCTGGTCTGCTTGGCAGTTATAATTGTAAAGTAAATTAGTAAATTGTCTTTCAGGTGTACATTAGTCTGTAAGTTTTATTAAGTTGTCTCAACTACCCAATGTCCTTATTACCTTCAGTGAGTGTATACTCACTGCCTCAAATCATAAGCTGAAAGGGCAGGCCTTGGACTTTGTTTGGTAACTTCACTGGGAGACACAACCTGGGAGGCCCAACCTGGATAGTTTGTTAGTCTCTTATCAAAATCACTGTAATTACCAGCCCACACACAGCCACTGGATCCCAGAGCTCACGATTACCACTTACTCTATGCATTCCTTAATAATTCAGTGAAGGTAATTAATGTCTCCTATAAAAGCTTCTAATAAATCCAGAGATAGGGTAGTTTTTACACCCAGGAGCCTCCATGTCTTGTTTCTGTCCATAATGCAACTTTCACCCCTAAGAATGGGGGAAGGGGGAGTTGAGGAAGGAAGAAAAGGAATGGTGATAGGGAAAGAAAAAGGGAGGGGAAAAAGGAAGAAAGATAAGAAAGGACAGAGGGAGGGAGGTAAGGTAGGGGAGACGGTGTTGACAGTGAGGAAGAGAGGGAGGGAGACCCAGTTAGTTGGGTTTGAATCCTAGGTTTACTTCTTACAGAGCTGTGTGAAGTTGAGTAAATTACTTACTGTTTTAGTTCTTTTTTTTTTTTTAAGATTATTTATTTGAGAGAGAGAGAGAGCAAGCACACAAGCAGGCGGAGTGGCAGGCAGAGGCAGAGAGAGAAGCAGGCTCCCTACTGAGGAAGGAGCCTGATGGGGGACTTGATCCCAGGACCCTGGGATCATGACCTGAGCCGAAGGCAGCGGCTTAACTGACTGAGCCACCCAGGCATCCCATACTGTTTTAGTTCTTTAGTGTCCTCATATGAAAGTGGGAATAACAGGATGCACTTCATATTTTGTGAGGATGAGTTAATATGCAAAAATACTTAGAACAGTGCCTGGCACATTGTGAATGCTTTTGCATTTTCTTTCTCCCTCCCTCCCCC
>ML098299.1:0-14216 GCA_003697995.1 Taxidea taxus jeffersonii | reverse complement strand
ATATAAAGTATATATATATTCAATTAGCCAACATAGAGTACATTTGATGTAGTGTTCAATGATTCATTAGTTGCATACAACACCCAGTGCTTATCATATCACGTGCCCTCCTTAATGCCCATCACCCTGTTATCCCATCCTCCCCCACCTCCCATTCTGCAACCCTGTTTGTTTCCCAGAGTCAAGAGTCTCTCATGATTTATCTCCCTCTCTGATTTCTTCCCATTCCGCTTTCCTTCCCTTCCCCTACGATCCTCTGCACTCATATTCCACGAGTGAAATCGTATAATTGTCTCTGACTTATTTCACTTAGCATAATACCCTCCAATTCCATCCATGTCGATGCAAATGGTACATATTCATCCTTTCTGATGGCTGAATAATATTCCATTGTATATATGAACCACATCTTTATCCATTCGCCTGCTGATGAATATCTTGAGTCCTTCCACAGTATGGCTATTGTGGACATTGCTATCATGAACATTGGGGTGTAGGTACCCCTTCTTTTCACTACATCTATATCATTGGGTAAATACCCAGTAGTGCAAGTGCTGGGTCATAGGGTAGCTCTATTTTTAACTTCTTAAGGACCTGCCATACTGTTTTCCTAAGTGGCTCCACCAGCTTGCATTCCCACCAACAGTGTAAGAGGAACGGTTCTCCTTTCCGCACATCCTCACCAACATTTGTTGTTCCCTGTCCTGTTAATTTTTAGCCATTCTAACTGATATAAGGTAGTATCTCATTGTGGTTTTGGTTTGTATTTCCCTGATGACAAGTGATGTGGAGCATTTTTTCATGTGTCTATTGACCATTTGGATGTCTTCCTTGGAGAAGTGTCTGTTCATGTCTCCTGCCCATTTCTTGACTGGATTATTTATTTTTTGGGTGTTGAGTTTGATAAGTTCTATATATAATCTTGGATACTAGTCCTTTATCTTATATACCATTTGCAAATATCTTCTCCCATTCTGTAGTTTGCCTTTTAGTTTTGTTGACTGTTTCCTTTGCCATGCAGAAGCTTTTTATCTTGATGAAGTCCCAATACTTCATTTTCACTTTTGTTTCCCTTGCCTTTAGAGATACATCTTGCAAGAATTCTAATTCTAGAATTAGAATAGATAATAATTCTAATGCAACAATTCTAATTATACTGAAACTGCAAAAATCCTAAGATCAATTTAAGTGCAGAAACTATAGCACAAAGCCCTGATTATGAAAACAGTATTTTTGTAAGTATAAAAATAACAAATGAGCCTGTGCTTGTCAAATTTGAATGTGCACAGGAATTAACTAGGCATCTTGTTAAAATGCAGATTCTGATTTCATTGGCCTAGGATTCTGCATTTGTAACAAGTTCCTAGGTGATGCTGATGCCACTGGTCTGAAGATCACACTTTGAGTAACCAGGTTACAGATAACTTTATTTAAATACATACATACATATATAGATGCATAAGATGAAAAAGTAAAATAAAATATATTTTTTAATGCTAGAGATGGAGCTAGAGACTATTATGCTAAGTGAAATAAGTCAGAGAAAGATAAATACCATAGGATTTCACTAATAAGTGGAATTTAAGAAACAAATTAAGTATGGGGGGGGAGAGAGAGGCAAACCATAAAACAGATTCTTAACCATAAAGAACTGTGGGTTGTTAGAAGGAAGTTGGCAGGTGATTTAACCAATCATGGGTGATGGGTATTAAGGACAGCAATAGTTTTGATGGGCACTGGGTATTATATGTTAAGTGATGAGTCACAAAATTCTACTCATGAAACTAATATTATACTATATGTTAATTAACTGGAATTTAAGTAAAAACTTAAAGGTACAAAAAATTAATTAATTAAAAAATAAACTGCTGTAAGAAAAGCCACCAGTGGGGAGTACCCCATAAGCACCATTATTATTATTGTTACGAAGACAAAGACATAGGAATGCCTTAGATTACACAATAAATATATTACTCAATATGTGATAGACATGTATATATACATACACATACATAAGCTGCATTTATATTTTGTTCATATTTAAATGTATTACGGAAAATGCATTTAAATGCATTAGGGAACATCTTATTGAAAGAAATCCTAACAATACTTTTGTCACAAGAATAATTGGCTAACTTATTGATATGATTTATTTACTTATGGTTTAGAACATGAAAGTAATATATTCTGGTAGGAGAAATTTCAATCATCTCAGAAACCCATAAATTTACAATGGAAAATTCCCTACTTCAACCTTTTACTTCTAAGCCCCTGGGCTATTAACTGTTAAGAATCTGTTGTGACATTTTCAAATATTTTTCTGTTTTTATATATATACATATAAGATTTTTCTTCAGAAAATGGATTTAGGGACGCCTGGGTGGCTCAGTTGGTTAAGCAGCTGCCTTCGGCTCAGGTCATGATCCCAGCATCCTGGGATAGAGTCCAGCATCGGGCTCTTTGCTCAGCAGGGAGCCTGCTTCTCCCTCTGCCTCTGCCTGCCATTCTGTCTGCCTGTGCTCACTCTCTGACAAATAAATAAATAAAATCTTAAAAAAAAAAGAAAATGGATTTATACTATACCACTATAGTGCAACTTTCATTTTCCTCAAAAATAGATCACAAACATCCTTCCATGTTAATACATAGAAACTTATCTCATTATCTTCAATGATTTGCATAGTATTCCAACATACTATAACTTATTTTCCCATTCCCTCTTGCTATGCTTTTAGGTTGTTTCCAATTATTTGCTATTACAAATAACGCTATGATGAATCTTCTTATACGTATCTTTATGTACTTGTGTGAACACATATGTAGTATGGTTCTTGGAAGTGAAATTATTTTAAGGATATAAACCACCTACATTTTGAGAATTGCTAAATTGCTTTTCAAAAAGATTTATACCACTGGTCCATCAGCCTGCCCATTTATGCCCACACTGTAAAGTGGATGTTTAAAAGCACTTGAGTTTCCTGATAATCTGACAGGAAAAAGGCATCTCTTTAAAATTTTGATTTGCATTTTTTTTTTTTATCACTAGTGAATTTACCATCTCCTATGTCACTAGCCATTTTTTAATACCTTCTGTGAATTGCCTTTTCATATCAACTGCCAATTTTTCTCCTGGGGAAAAGCTCATTGTATATTAGATATTAATTTTATATCTAACATACATATTGCATTTTGTTATGTATGATGAAAATGTTTTCTTGCTTTTACGTTTTTAGTGGTTTTTGTACAGAAATTTCTACACAGGTAGGTGTTTCTCTTCCAGATTTTTTAAAATGTTTTATTTCTTGCTTAGAAAGCTTTTCTCTATCCCCAAATAATAAAATATCCTCCCATATTTTTCTAACAATTTCATTGTTTTAGTTTTCATGTTTACTTCTTTAATCATGGTATATATCAAACTGTTTGTTTTTTTTTAAGATTTTATTTATTTATTTGACAGAGAACACAAGTAGGCAGAGAGGCAGGCAGAGAGAGAGGAGAAAGCAGGCTCCCCGCTGAGCAGAGAGCCTGATGTGGGGCTCGATCCCAGGACCCTGAGATCATGACCTGAGCCGAAGGCAGAGGCTTAACCCACTGAGCCACCCAGGCGCCACCTATCAAACTGTTTTTAAAATATACTTGCATGAGACTTTTCCCACTAATTTTATGGTTTAGTCAATATTATACTACATTGCTACAAGAAAGCCTTACGTAAGTTTATGTAGATTATCTGGATAGCTTAAGAAAGCACGTAGACCAGTGGCCCTAGTCTTTTCTACATGTAATTTTTATTCAACATATTTTCATATTGAAAATCAAATCAAAATCACCCCAAATCAACTTTCCTAAACCATTTAACTATCACACATTATTAAAAATTAAACTCAGAATTATTGCATGTTAGTTCTGCCTATATGCTATCCTCTTTCACACTGCTGAGTCAGTCCTACAGAGAATACTCTCTTCATTTAGATCTCTGCTTCAATATCATCTCTTTAAAGATATTTTCCATGGCCATCCTATCACCCCTCACCTCCCTCCATTCTTTTGACCTATTGTTTTTTTATAGTTCTTACCAGTACCTGAAAAGTTGTACAGGCTTGCCTATTGCCTCTCTTACCATGAGGTCAATGCCTTGATCTTGTTCACCACTGCATTTCCAGCACCTAGAACAACTCAGATATATGTTGAATAAATTACCAAAGAAATTCTCAAGACATTAATATAAAGTCAAAAATAAAAAATACTGGGTAGGCTTGAAGTGGTGACTCTTTGACTTCTCAGTCATTGGATTTAAGCCAATTAACCATGTGTTAAGAAAAAGAACAAACTGAAGAACGTTCATGTTTGACAGATCTAGGAATTCATGTCAGTTTAAAAAATAAATTCCTGGGCAACTGGGTGGCTCAGTGGGTTAAGCCTCTGCCTTTGGGTCAGGTCATGATCTCAGGGTTCTGGGATCGAAGCCCGCATCGGGAATCTCTGCTCTGCAGGGGGCCTGCTTCCCTTCTCTGTCTCTGCCTGCCTCTCTCTGCCTACTTGTGACCTCTCTCTCTGTCAAATAAATAAATAAAATCTTTTAATAAATAAATAAAAATAAAAAATAAATTCCTCCCCCCAAAATCAAACTATTTGGTTTGCCCATTTTATTTGTATGCTTTACTCCACACTACTAGGGGCTTATTAAATACAACAGAGCATACTTATATATCGGAATACTAAGCAACCATTAAAAAAAAAAGCTGTGGGCACCTGGGTGGCTCAGTGGGTTAAGCTGCTGCCTTCAGCTCAGGTCATGATCCCTGGGTCCTGGGATCGATCCCCGAACCAGGCTCTCTGCTCAGCAGGGAGCCTGCTTCCCCCTTTCTCTCTCTGCTTGCCTCTCTGCCTGCTTGTGATCTCTGTCTGTCAAATAAATAAATAAATAAAATCTTTTTTAAAAAAAAGCTGTGATACAAGCACATTTATTAATATGAGAAGTTTGTAGGGGCTGGGAAGCATGTAACAAAATATTTAATTATAATCCCTCTTTCATAAAAACTAAAGTATCTATTACATGTGAGTGTAAACGCATTCTCTGGGGAGATATACATCAGAACACTAACAGTGATCATCTCTGGGTAATAGGATTAGATTTTATTTTCATATTTTCCTTTTCTGTATTTTCTCATTTCTCTGAAGTAAACATGTATTACTCCTATAAAAAGAAAAAATTTTTACTGTAGAGGAATGTAATAATGTGTGATTGAGTGGACTTGCCAGCCTCCTACTAAAATGCTTTCCTACTCTGCAGAAACTGGAGAGCTAAAAACTCATTTCTTAGATTCCTTTTGCAGAAAACCTAATATAAGTTTTGAAAGTCAAAAGTAAGGCCTGTTACTTTAGCTATTCTGAGTGACAGAGTTTATTCTGAGTGGCTTTCACTATTCTGAGTGTTTAACTGTGGAGAAGCTGATTTTCTCTCCAGTTCTAGTGTATAGTCACCACATGACAACACAAAGTTGCAGCACATTCATTCCCAGACTGCGGCTCCTGCAGCAGGTCCTAACATCAGGGAGTCCAGTGGTGAACCCCTTGACTGCTGCAGATGTAGCAGTTCTGCTGGTTTGCCAGTAACCTAGGTTTTGCTGGGAGTCATTCCTGGAAACCCAAACTTGAGCCTACTCTTCCATAGCTTCCAATAACCCTCTAATAAACTAAGTTTTCAAAATGTTCTTATAACCCCATTCCTCTTCAAAGAGCTGGAGTAGTTGGTTTCTTGCAAGTAAGTTGTCAGTGATAGAAAAATGATAAATTGCATATCATCTGTTTTAAAAATAATTTACACTACATAAAGCTATTTTGGAATATGCAGGCATGCAAACACAAAAATGCACCCATATGGGGAAAAAAGGATCACTAAATACACTAAAATGTTAATGCAGTCATCCCTGATGGTAGAATGATGGGTAATTTAAAATTTATTTTTGCTTATCTTTCTTTGAATTTTTTTAAAGGAAAAACCTTAAAAGCCTTTTTTTCCCCAAAAGACACAAAATCCTCCTACAGGGGGGTAAAAAAAAAAAGGAGTGATTTCTGAATGTATCTTGAAATGTTTTAGGCAAGTAGATTAAATGAAGTTATTAATCCGCATGTAACACCATAATACACACAGAATATGTATCATGGTCTAAATAGGGGAGCAAGTCCCCATGATTCACGATCTAAGAACAAATATTTGTCTATTCTAGTGGCACAGTCAAGCTGACTGCTCGCTCTCTGTTAGAAAAAGGGCAGCTATCTTGGGAACTAAACATGAGGTGAGACTAGCCAGTGCAGCAGCTGTTGGCAAGCTTTCTCTGTTTATGATAGCAAAAGTATATTGCTTAAAACTGGCTCGTTATTTTAAAAGGCACAAAACAGAATGGAAGTGCCTTCACCTATCCAAGCATTAAATGAGATTTCAGAAAATAAAGGGCAAAAGTGAAAGGAACAAAGGAGACTTTCTTTTAAATAGTCCTGTCAATATACCTTTTTAAAAAAGAAAAAACTTCCTACATAACTGACATTTATATATTTCTGGATTGTTCTTCATTCATCCATTTTCTCTACTCACTAGCTTCATGACTTAAGACCCAGACAAAGACAAATTGTATTTCTTTATTCACTGGCAGACATTATCATGAAGGATCACAATGCATTTACATTTATCAAAGAGGAAGCAGATAAAATAAACTGTTCTTAAGCTATAGAAATTCCTATCAAAGAATTTTATTAGAATTAGATTAGTAAGAAAATATCCTTATACCTATTAACAGTTTTATAAAGCTATTTTTTAATGTCATTTGATACTGGTTACTCTTGTTAAAAGCATCTTTCAATGACAAGTTTTTAATTTTTATAGAGAAATTTTGGATCTTTTATGGTTATTGCTTTCTGTGACCTAAGAAACCTTTGGCTACACTCAAGTCACAAAGATCTTCACCTATGTTTTCCTCTAAAAACCTTTGTACTTTAGCTATTAAATGAAGGTCAATGATCCACCTCAAATTCATTTTTGTGAGGAAGGAGGTCCTGGTTCATTTTTTTTCCACATGGAGGGTTAGCTGTTTTGGCCTCATTGAAAAGACTTTCCTTCTCTGTTGGATTGCTTTGCAACCTTTGTCAAAAATCAAGTAACCATATAAAGGTGGATTTGTTTATAGGCTCTCTTCTGATTCCACTGATTGAATTTGTTGTTGATCCTTATGCTAGTATCACACTATCTTGATGACTAGATACTACTGACTATAATATTCCTTGTATTGCTTTACAAAATTTAAGCCTCTATAAAATAGGGTATATAAGGGTACCTGGCTGGCTCATTCAGTACAGCATGCAACTTTTGATCTCAGGATTGTGAGTTCAAGCCCCATGCTGGGTGTAGAAACACTCCAACTAAAAAATCTTAAAAACAGGGTATATAAATTAAGTTGAAATAATTGCATGGGATCAAGAGGAGCCTAAATAATCCTTAAGAAATCATTTTTTAAAATTGGATCATGGGTTCAAAAACACTCCATAATTACTATTGTATCCAGAACAAAATATATTTACCCACAAACAAAGGAAAAAACTACAAATTCCTCTTTATTATTTTCAACTGAAATTATGTGTGAAAAATATTTTATTCATTTTTCTACTCAATTCCCACCAGATTTCTTCACATTAGTTACTTAGTAATACCACAGTAGAGTAAGTTTTAAAATAATCCTTAAAAAAATTCATGTGTTTGAAGCCAGAATATGAATACACAGTCCCCCTTCATGTTTAAACATTTCCATAATAAATGTTAAAAAGTCATGCATCAATTTCAGAAATGTATCTAGTTTAAAAAAAAAAAGTAGGTAATTTCCTTTCTAAAGAGAAGTTCCATAAAATCCCCTTTAAAGTTTAACTATGAAAAGATTAGGAGCAAGAGCACAATTATTCCATAAAATAAAAAAAAGCAAATCCCAAAAGTAATTTTAAAAAATCCATTATGAGCAGATTGTACATGGTTCTTAAACTATTGGGCTGTACCAATTTCATTCAAATTGGCAAAGAAGGATCCTGTACCACCACATCCTATTTTTTTAAAAAGCAGATAACCTAAACTGCTAAACCTCTGATTTTTTTTATATACGGCTTAGCAGCCAGAAAATGCTGCCACACTGAGAGTAACACCAAAAATCTTTTAAGATTTATCATTTATTCTTAACCTGAAATTCTACTTTGAAGCATAATACTCATACCTTCCTAAAATAATTCTAATAATACATAAATAAATAACCCCAAACACTTAAAAATTCTGCTAAAATAAATTGAATGTTTATTACTTTTTCTTCCGGCAGCAATGAAAATCACTAGAAACTATACTTTTGTCTTTTTCAAATGATCTGCATTAAAACCATACTTTCTCAAGATAAAATTCAGTTTTAAAATCCTTCAAAATGATTAGATGTAATAGACAAATACTGATTTTTTTCATTAATGATGAGGAGAAACAAGAGAGCTAATTTAATCAAGATCTGACATTCATAAATTTTAAACATGTAACTGAGCTAAAAAAGATTGAGAGATTGATTATAATAATTACAGGTAGAGAATATCATTTATGCAATTTCTAGGTTCATCATGATAGTATATATCCAGAGAACTTCTCTTATATATAAGTAGAAGTTCTCGGATCCAATGTCAAATAATGGAATTTGGGCAAGCACTCTTAATATCACTTTTATTTAATATGCACTACATGCACATGATGCAGGCTGGGAAAGAATCCATGCATTAAAGACAAGACAGACCGGTACTATTGCCAAACGTGCATTGAGTCAATTAGGATGTTGCTCAAAGTTCTTTATACTTAATGGTTTCCATGAAAATAAGTGCAGAAGCAGAAATATGTATGCATCCCAAAGCGTCGTCTTCATTTGGTTTCCTGTGCTTTCTTTGCATTCTGTTTTTCTTTTGCCTAGAAGTTAAAGATAGTATTCTATAAAATCTTAAAAGTCCATTTTAGATCATGTTAAAATGTGTGTACATGGGCATACTTAAGCTGAAAGACTTGAAATTCATTGTTTTTAAGATTTCTAGAGCATTAGCTTTCATAACTCAAGATTTGCAACAAACTACTGCTGGACAAATTATAGTTCTGCTCTGCCCTCAGAAAAAAGAATCACGTTTGATTTACAGTTCTTTCTTATCTGCAACTGAAATGTATTATTATAATTGTAATAATTTAAATATACATAGTTACTCATTCCACAAAGTCATACTCATTCATAAATGCTTCAAAACAATATATTTACCTATGTGCCCATTTCTCATTCAAACTGAGTGTAAGAAAAATCTTAGCTTCTGCATAGTTGCGTTTAACAGAATATCACTAAAGGATCACATATCTGTAGTATTAATAAAATTTACTTATAAACCTAAGAAAAATGCTCTCATACCTTATTTCATTTGATCCTCATAACAATTATATGGCTTAAACCCAGTAACTCTATTTTATTTTTCAGCAGATGAAGACAGAGCTTATAGATATCACACTTGACAAAAGTCCTACCGTTAGTATAAAATAAAAAAGCAAGAGGACAAAAGACACCTGTTCTATAGTGGTGCTTTTCAATGTACATACCAATGATCTGGGTACCCTGTTACAATGCTGTTCAAAAAAAATGCCTGAGATTCTAAATTTCTAACAAATTTTTAGGGGATACCAATTCCGCTGGTCTTCAGATGACACTTTGAGAAATAAGATTTTAGAGAACTACAATATAATATTCTTTCCACTATGCTACTTGAATCAGAAAGGAATAGAGTTTTGCTATTATGCAACTAAGAAAAAAAATTTCCTTAGATGGAAAAAAATAGGGTAATTAGAACTACAATATTTTTATAATGTATTAGGTAGTATAATTATCATACAACTCTACGATAAAAGAGTGTTATTCCTTTGAATATATTAAGAGGAAAAATATGTACTATATAAAATAAAACTGCTTACATGAACATTTTTAGCTAATAAGCATAATTTGTAATTTGATATGTATATAATTTTTACTTTTTAAAATATTTTATTTATTTATTTGACAGAGAGAGAGATTACAAGTAGGCAGAGAGGCAGACAGAGAGAGGGGGAGAAGCAGGCTCCCTGCTGAGCAGAGAGCCCGATGGGGGGGCTCGATCCCCAAACCCTGAGATCATGACCTGAGCCAAAGGCAGAGGCTTAACCCATTGAGTCACCCATGTGCCCTGATATGTATATAATTTTTAACAAAGAAGTTCTGTTTCTAAATAATAAAAATAAAATTTAATTTCAGATATAATTTGAAATAAAAATATGTATTTTTTCCCATATTGATCTCTGAATATACAGGATGTTTAGTAGGATTAACAAAAATAAACCTACTGGTTTATAACATAATTAAATGAGCAGACATATAATGCAAAGTGTGCATACATTTATTAAACTATATAATTCACATAAAAAGTGAAATAAGTTAAAAATAATTATTACCATTTATTGAGGACTTATTTATGTACTTTATGGATATGATCTCATTTAATCCTCAAGAATGTGAAGTAGGTATGATTCCTAATTTATAGATGAAGAAATGGAAACTATAATAACTTGCCTAAAAGCACCAGCTAATAACATATCTACAATTTAAAACCCAAAGCCTATATACTAAACCAAAAGTTCAGACTTTGTTAAAAATAAAAAACAAGGGGCGCCTGGGTGGCTCAGTGGGTTGGGCCTCTGCCTTCGGCTTGGGTCGTGTTCTCGGGGTCCTGGGATTGAGCCCCATGTCGAGCGGGGAGCCTGCTTCCCACCTCCTCTCTCTGCCTACTTGTGATCTCTGTCAAATGAATAAATAAAATCTTAAAAAAAATAAATAAATAAAAAATAAGAAATAAAAAACAGTATTACATTTCTAAATAGTATGGAAAAAAGATACATTGTTATGTTCTATAGAGTATGCCAATGAAATATCAAAATACACGGACTCAAGTAGATAATTCTATAATCGTAGGTATCAATGTAGATATCATTGGGAATACCAACTATTCTTCTATTTATTTCCATAAGGAAATAATAGAAGAAGTAAGTTCTAAAGATTATTACCAATTGAATTGTAATGTCTTAGTAAAATGGGGACAAAATTCAATATTGTGAAGGTGCTTTGAATCCCCCAGGGCAACGGAATCTATGATTTTACATTATGGTAGGTTATGGGTGATTGTTAAAAACCTGGGATAGACAATGATCCAGAATTACTAGGTTAAGATAAAAATATTAAAAGAATTGTAAGAATACCTGAACTCAGTAAAAGTTTCACAAATGAAATTTTCATCTAGCTGATTTTATATTTTAAGAAATAGATTTGTTATACAGCACAAGAAGTTTTATAACTATGTATTTTTAGGTTATTTCCCAAGCAGTTCTTACATAATGCATATTCAACTCCTCAGAAGATTAGAAGCCTCGTGTAACAAAAATACTTATAAGGCAAGATCTTAACCTAATTCATTATAGCCATATGCCTTCAGGAGAACCAAAGTCTTGATCTTTTCTTTATTGTTCTATAAAATAAAAAGATTTTCAAATGCAAATATTTTTATGCAAACACAGGCTCTAAGCAACTATCTCAGTTACTCAGGGATTTGAGTTTGGACAGGTTTGGCATTTACCTCACTGCCAAGAGTAGCCACATCTTTACTCTTTGGTTCCCTCTCCCTCTTTTATGTCTTATTCCTTTATTATTTTCCCTTGGCATAGGGGGCTGAAAGGTGGGGGAGGAACAGTTAAACTTATTAATTCTTAGTAATTTCAACTTACCCATTTCTGTATTCTACATGTTATTTTTCTTAGAAGTAGTACTATTAAGCAATTACCACTGTTAAAGCTTTTGTATTATATATAATTACCAAATCTCATCATTATTGTTTTTTTATTTGTAATATTTGTGTTTATCTACAGAAAGTGATATTCTATATGATACAATGATTTTTTTTTCAAAATGAGATGAATACATTTGTGGTTAAGGAACCTGATTTATTGGTAGAGAATATTGATTCTAACCATGGATTTAAAATTTTGTGGATGTGAAACTTCAAGTGGCATAAAGCTATTTAAGAGCTACTCTGTGCTCCCCCAGGAACTGCAGCATGAATTGATTCTGGCACTTACAAGAACAATCCTATTAGCACAATACTATAATTGTTTATTCCTTTCCCCAACTATATCATGAACTACTTAAGAGAGAAGAATGTGTCTTAATTATACGTACATCGACAGAATTTAAGAAGTCCTGGAATATAGTTAGAGCTAGACAAATGTTTGATGATTAACTTTAAAATCTCAAAAATTTTAATCAAATAATCCATCGGAATTTCTTTATATTCCTTAGGGGATATTCCTTAGGGGATAACAGACTGATTCCTTTAAGGGAATTCCTTAGGGGATAACAGGTATTGCATATACACAAGGAATAAATGTAACTTCAATATTGCTTATCCAATATTATTAATCACAGAATAGTCTGAAGAAAGAGGCAAAATGTAGATGAATAACTATCCCTTCAAAAAAAGATGCAAACACAAGAACACACTGAGCTGGTGTCCCACATGGCATTCATACACTGCCACCCTGTGTCCAAAATGTGAAGTAAGAAATTACGGTTCCAGTGCTTGTTCTCCCAACTATGCTTTCAAAAAACTCTGGGGATATAGTCATTAAAAAACAAGAATGGTTGTTTTCCTAGTTTGCATCAAAAAGTTTATCCACAGGCCAATTTTAAAGCAAAATACACACATTTTAAATTTCTCTAATAACATCTCTGGCCTTTAGTAATATTTATCTATAGTTAGAATCTGATGCAACAGATCATGATTTAACACAATAGTATATTATTATTTTAATATTTTTTTAAAGATTTTTTAAAAATTTTTATTTATTTGACAGATGAAGATTACAAGTAGGCAGAGAGAGGAGGAAGCAGGCTCCCTGCTGAGCAGAGAGCCCAATGCGGGGCTCGATCCCAGGACCCTGGGATCATGACCTGAGCCGAAGGCAGAGGCTTTAACCCACTGAGCCACCGAGGCACCCCTATTATTTTAATATTTTTAATAGAGAAATATTTCATACTGTTTCATACAAAGAACACAGTATCTAGGAACTTCTGAGAATCAAAGAACCCTAATTGTTAATTTAAAACTTTTAAAATCAGTTTCCATCTTAGAATTTTATAACTTTAACACCCTGGGATACATGAACAGAAAATCCGTATGGAAAACAGAAGACTTAGCAGTTTTCTGCAATAATTTGTGCACTAAGTACAAAAGCAAAAGCACACATGTTTCAGGATCCAAGTAATAAGGTATACACAAAAACACTGTCTCATTTCCTTTTATTTACGATGATATAAAAAAACCTGGGTTGAAATGTATCTTTGCTTCAGAAAGTTTAAAATTAATGAGAAACATACCAACCATGTACTCTGCTCTTAAGTTAATGGTCCAAAATTTTATTTGCCTAGTAGTGTCTTTTCAAAGTGTTTCTCAAAATGTAGTACACAAACCAGCTGCATTAGAGTCACTTGGGGTAACTTATTAAAGATTCCTTCCCCTATATGAGAAGAGCTGAGGAGAGGCCAGGTAACATGTATTTTAAAGAGTATCCAGCAATGGTCACTTTCAGAAACACTGATTTACAGTATAATCTTAAAAACAATTTAACAGCATTGCAACTATGCAATTACTATTTTATTTAAGTGCCTTATACTGAAGAAAAAAATCTTAGAAATCAGCATTTTCCACAAACATATGTGAGCTTTCTTTCAGGGGAAGGAATACTAGCTTAGGAACAAATTTTTAAAAAACCATTTCTTAGTCTAAGCTATAGTTATTTTTCCCCCTTCAATGTCCACTCTAGTTTTAAATTACATGATAATTCAAATTTTTCCTAATATAAGTAACAAGGAATCCACTGTTTCAATCTTTAACATTAAAAATTTTCTTTCAACTAACTTAGGGGCACCTGGGTGGCTCAGTCAGGTAAGTGTCTGATTCTTAGTTTTGGCTCAGGTCACAGTCTCAGGGTCATGAGATCAAGCCCCATGCATCAGGCTGTACATTCAGCATAGAGTCCGCCTGAGATTCTCTCTCCCTCTCCCTCTGCCCCTCCCCACTACTCTCTAATAAAGAAAGAAAATCTT
>RCUC01113496.1:0-11599 GCA_003697995.1 Taxidea taxus jeffersonii | reverse complement strand
TTTTGTTACTCTTATATTTTAAGCATTCCTTTGTATATTCACTTAGATTAGTGTATGTTATATCATTTTATCAGGTTTTTTTAGACATGGGAGTAATCTACATAAAAATTATAAATTGATCTGTCAAATAGGGTTTGGAGTTGAGAATATGGCAACAGCAATGGATGAAGACCTGGAAGAAGAACTAGATGAAAAAGATGAGAAGTCCATGATGTGCCCTCCAGGCATGCATAAATGGAAGCTGGAACAGTGCATGGTGTGTACTGTCTGTGGAGACTGTACAGGTTATGGAGCCAGTTGTGTCAGTAGTGGACGTCCAGACAGAGTCCCTGGAGGGTAAGAACATGATTAATACTGAAGAAATAAAATATTAGTGGAAAATGTACACAACACATTTGTTTTCAAAATCATTCCAGAGAGTAATCTACTTTGTTATTTCTTGAGGGCATATTGGCATATACATGTAATTCTAATAATTGTTTTCTGTTACAATAATTTCTAATTTATTTTTTTAAATGGTTTTATGATTTTATTTATTTATTAGTTAGAGAGAGAGAGAGAGCGAGCACAGGCAGACAGAGAGGCAGGCAGAGGCAGAGGGAGAAGCAGGCTCCCTGCCGAGCAAGGAGCCCCATGTGGGACTCAATCCCAGGACACTGGGATCATGACCTGAGCCGAAGGCAGCCGCTTAACCAACTGAGCCACCCAGGTGTCCCACAATAATTTCTAATTTAGTGTCAGTTTTACTTAAGTTGCTTTTCTTTCATTTGATTCATTTAAACCATTATTTAAAAACAAGTCAGGGACACCTGGGTGGCTCAGAGGGTTAAGCCTCTGCCTTGGGCTCAGGTCATGATCTCAGGGTCCTGGGATCAAGTCCCACATCGGGTTCTCTGCTCAGCGGGGAGCCTGCTTCCCCACCCCCTCTCTCTGCCTGCCTCTCTGCCTACTTGTGATCTCTCTGTCAAATAAATAAATAAAAAATCTTTAAAAAAACCAAACAAAAAAAACAAGTCATAGGGGCGTCTGGGTGGCTCAGTCAGTTAAGCGTCTGCCTTGGGCTCAGGTCATGATCCCAGGATCCTGGGATCAAGCCCTGTGTCGGGCTCCCTGTTCAGTGGGGAGCCTGCTTCTCCCTCCCGCTCGTGATCTCTCTCTGAAATAAATGCCAGATATCTGTTATTTTTTGTTGAACGTTAATCTTTTCTGGATGGAATTATCAAATATCATATGAAACACTAAATTAAGGATATATAATTTTCTTTTAAATTGAATTTATGTTCACGATTTTAGGTGTTCTAGGAACTGTCACTTCTAAAGTTACACTATACTTATTTATATTTATCCTCTTTTGCTTTTGTTGGATCTGTTTTTTCCTGCTCAGGGTCCCATGTTAATCATTATTTTAAACTTTATATATGAGTTTGGCAGAATCAGAATGCAGGTTTTCCCCGAGAATGTTAGGAAGAATTTTATACTTGGCCTAACATACAAAAATAAATCATATATAACAGGCCTTTTCTTTTAGGCATAAGGAATATGATTTTTTAACAATACGTTTTCTCTGAACTCAAGCAGTTGGTAAGAATCATAAATCGATTTTTGAATTCTCTGATCCTTCCTAAAATTATTACTCTTTATGTGCTTTTCCCCCAGAGATCTACTATTAGTTTTCAATAATTATTTATAACTTAAACCTGCAGACCTAAATGGACAGTTCCTAACCAGATACAGTGATTTCTTTATTAAAGAGGCAAAAGTGAATGAATGAATAAAATTAACATAAGAAAGACTATATGCCAGGACACTCTGCACTATTAAAAATGACTTCAATTATTATAGAATTATGGCTGTATATCTTAGAATAAATTTAGAATGCCACATTATCTTTTAAACTGTACATAGACAATGTAATAGGCCCATTAGTTTATCAGTTTTTACTCCTGTAGTTAGTGATCATCCAAATTGTCAATAGTGCTTGCATTTTAAACCCAGGAGTTTCACAGAGTACCTAGCTATATCTTTCAAAACTGCTAGCAGGGGGATCCTTTTTCTGGTACCACCACAAATCTGGATAACCACAGGCTCAGCAAAGCTGTCTGAAGGTTTTCAATTCCAATCCAGCAATAACATTAAAGCTGTGACTTGTCTATATCTGTGTAATTGATGAATAAAAAGTTAGTTGTTCACTGACCCTGTAGGCATCTTCTGGAGTGTTCTTGTTCTCTTTATGTTGTAATCCAGTGTCATACACTTGTTCACAACTGATAGGAACAGGACAAAGAAGAGGAAAAGGACCATGTAATTGGACACAGTGAAAGGAGAGAATGAGAGATGATGGCATATAAAGGAGGGAGAGAAAAGGAGACATAACGTATGAAGCTAGCAAGCTAAGCTCACTTACTGATGGCTGTACACACATTCCTTAAGTTAGCTGGTGGAGAACAGTGTTTCTTTGGTAACTGACTAACCCACCCAGACCATTTAATAGTAAGCTGCTGGTGCTTTACTAATTGTGGTAGCTTTTAAAATATTTGTTGGTAGTGGTTTTGAGGATGTCAGAATCCATTTGTATTTTATGTTGGAATGTGCCAGTTACACCTATGAGGAACTTAATAAACTCTTGTTTTTAGTTATTCCATCTGTTCATACCTAGTCAGTTCTTTAAAATTGGCACATCCTGATCCAAAGGGGTGATTTCATTGCTGGCTCATATAACTTAACTTCTGAAATCCTGAAAAGACATTATAGAAAAGAGTTTTAAGGAAAGAGTAGAAGGATTTCAGTTAATTATTTTTATTTTTTAAGGATCTGTGGTTGTGGTTCCGGAGAATCTGGCTGTGCCGTGTGTGGGTGTTGCAAGGCTTGTGCAAGAGAGTTGGATGGTCAGGAGGCAAGACAAAGAGGAATTCTTGATGCAGTGAAAGAGATGATACCTTTAGATCTTCTCTTAGGTAATGTGATGGATTGTACTACGCATCTTGTCCTCAGCTCAGTAATTTATATTGGTATGTGCTAAAAAATTAATAGTTACCTATGCAACACTGCTTATATGGTAACTGACAGTATGTCAGTAATTAAAGGATAAGGCTCCTTTTCTCTTTTTGCTAAGATTCTTTGAGTAGAAAAATTTGTGTTTTCATCGGTGTTTTGTTAGATTTTACTTTCTTGAATTTCATATGGTTCTTTCATATCTATTATTGTATCTATCTATATATGTTTTTTTTGTGTTTCTTTGTGGTTTTTTTTTTTTTTTTTTTTTGATCAATCATCTAGCTGTCCCAGTACCTGGGGTTAACATTGAAGAACACCTTCAGTTACGACAAGAAGAAAAACGACAACGTGTCATCAGGAGACACAGATTAGAGGAAGGAAGAGGTAAGATGTAGCTGCAGAGGAAAAGTATATGAAAGTCCATTTTCTTACCCTATACTGAGCCCACTGAAAGTTTACATAATAGGCTGACTTGGTAAGACATTACAATTAAAATTAGTAAGATTATAATAACATATGAAAGTCATGTGAAAATATTCAGGGTATTTACATTTGTGCTATTAACATAGATTTGATTCAATATGGTGTTTATGGAGTAAGTCAAGCATATTAAGAATTGTGCCATCTCCAAGCATCAAAAACTATTAGCAATGGCAACTTTAAAAAATAATATATGAATTCTAAGA
Organism: Taxidea taxus jeffersonii; assembly: GCA_003697995.1. Lineage (NCBI taxonomy): Eukaryota > Metazoa > Chordata > Mammalia > Carnivora > Mustelidae > Taxidea > Taxidea taxus. Next base: position 7,919 of record RCUC01113496.1, on the reverse strand, counting down.
ACTGGTCTTTCTCCCAGATTTTGGACTCATGGTTGTTATTTAACCATAAACAACAAAAGTTTAATATAGTATTTTAATTTCCATTTTCTTAGTCATCTAAGATCATTTCCATTTGAGCATGGTCCTGGCATTCTTCTTTCAGTCCAGTGCATAATTATGTTTTTATATGTCTTTTTTTTCCCCCAAAAAAAGCTTATTCTGGTTATGTACAAGAAGGGTAAGTTGGAGAGTTTTACAGGTTTTAATTGCAAAGATAGGTATATTGTTTCTCTTTTTCTCATTGTTTATGACCATTTCTGAGCCTGAAAATACATTTCACTGTAGTTATAAGTAGATAGTAAAATATAGATATTTTAATATACATCCAATAACAGATAAATATAAATATTACTAAAACTATGGTTGCACAGTAGAATCTTTTCTTTGTAGGATTAAGACAGATGGTTAAAGAGATCTGTGATTTTATTCCTCTGCCAGGCAAAATCTTGATTGGAAATACTGATACTGTTTATTTTAAATGCTTGTTAGAAATGACATGAGATTTGGTGCATGAAATAAAATCTATTATCCATTTTGCCACCATTACAAATTGTTCTAGGCACTTTTTTTTAATATAGAATGAAGTCATAAAATATATAGCATGTATGGTGAATTCTATTTTTATTAACTTAAGTTGTAAAACATGCTTGGAACTTGAAGATTGTTCTTTCTAGGATCTGATAAACAATCTGATTAATTGATATAGGAATGTTTGCTGTTACCTTGGCTTTGTTTGCATAAAATTATCACTTTTAAAATTGATTTATTTTACTGAGAATGTAGATACTGTCATTATTTACATTATATAAATATGAGGAAAATTGCATATTAAATGTTTTATAGAAAATAGGGTAAAATTTAAGTTCTGCGTCTTTATGACATTTGGTAACTGACAATTCTTTTATTCAAATAATATGATTTGTTAAAGGATAATTATCATTGCATCTTTTCACTACCTGTTTTTTCTTTTTGGGGAAATACTGGGTTGAATCATATGCATTGACCTACAAAAAACAGCAATTTCTTATGTTGCAACCAAAGTATAGCAAGTCCTTATGATGATGTATAATTGCCTGCTCTGTGTGTTGTATTAGTTTTTTTCTCCCTCTGTAAAAAGGCTTTTCTTCTCTAGCTATAGTATATTTCTGCATATCAGAAGTAAAAGAATATTGATTATGCATATGTTCAACAAAATTTTGTGATTGCAGAATATTCTTTTGCCATTTATTTTAAAATGTTCCATAGACCTTAAAAACATAAACTCTAGCCTTTCAGAGGTTTTAAAAACTCTATGATTTAAATTTTACAGAGATTTTATTACTGTATCTGATCTTATAAACACAGACTTATGTTCTAGGCAATTGGTGTATGTTTTCTGACAAGTCCATTTCATCCTATGTCCTCAATATATAAAAAGACTTCTTTAGATCATTGGTACATAGAAATTTTGTCTTTTTATTTTTTGATTAAGCTCTTTCTCACACATTTTTTTCATTTTTGTTAAAACATAGTATATAGTAAAATATGCAGTAAATATCTTTTCTTAATGGCTTAGGATCTTCATTATGGGCCTGAATTATGGCATTCGATACCTAACATGGTACTGAAATTTGTGCACATTAGAACCATGCCCTTGCTTTGCACAACCTCCATGGTTACTATGGAATCATACAGTGAGGACATTTTACAGTATGTATGTGTTTCATTTAACACAGTGCAATGTAAAGAGAACCCTGTTTATACATTTTATTTTGTAAAAATACTTTTAAATAAGAATTTTAACTGTGTACCCATTTTTAAAAGTCAGACTACACTCTTATTCAATGACTTTAGGAAATCCTTATACCATATTAAATAATTGAAAACCAGTATGATGATATGACACTTTTATGATATTATCTTTATATTCTTTCCCAGCACTCCTTTACTAGCAATTTTATAAGAAAACAAAATAAAATGTACACAAGATATATCCACACTTGCATAGGGGAAAAACCAGAAAGGTGGATACCAAAATGTTAGTAGTAATTTTTCCTGAAAAGTGAGTTTAGAGGTGATTTTTATTTTGTTCTTTACAGTGTGTTTTCTAAATAATCTCCAATGTGTATATTACTTTGTAAACAAAATAAGAGTTATGTTTTTAAAACTTAAGCCATTGTTTCTTGAAAAAACAAGGACTAGTTCTAAGATGTTTATACTTTTTAAAAAATATTTTTATTTTGCTTTTTAAAAAAATTTTTTTTTGCTTTTTAAAAAATATTTTTATTTCAATTGGATGGAGGAATGCCTTTCAAGTACTGTGCTTTTCATTATGTTACAACGGTGGTTCTCAAAGTGGTCTCAAAGGGACCAGCGTCACTGAGCACTTGTTAGAGTAGCCTGTTCAGGCTCCACCTCAGACCCACTGAGCCAAAAACTCAGGGAGCAGAGCCCAGCAAACTGTGTTTGAACAAATCTAGGTAATTCTGTTGGCGCTAAAGCATAAGAACTGCTGCTCCCGGGCAGTGTTGTTCATAGTTGCTTCCATGCATCTTCTATAGCAAAATACCGGACCTGTGTCCGAATGTCTGCTTTCTGCTAAAGAGCTAGAGAGAATTGTCTGTCTTGTTTTGACTTATTGAGGAAGACAAAACAAAGTAAAATAAATTTTTAGTATTCCAACTGCCACACATACCTGTATTTTTTTTCCTTAACCTCTTGGTATTTTTTAGTTACTAACAGCTTACTGATAAGTTAATAATTGTACTCATTAATAATTGGCTTTTACCTATGTTGAAATTTCTGAACTTCAGGATTAGATTATATCAAATTATTTAATTTGATTTATCTGTCTCATTCTATTTATTAAGTTCGTGTTATTTCAAAGTTGATCAGAATTTTAGGACCTGGTTCTTGTATTAAAGCTTTGCTTAGCCTCAGGACTATTGATGTAATTTAGCTGCTGCTGTTTATGACACAGTCTTACAGAGTGGAATGTGCTATTGAAACCTGAAAGAACAGTGTTATTACTGTACTTTTATTAATTTGGAACTTAGTCTTTAAAATTTTTATATTATTCTTTTAGTATAATTTTTTTCTTAAATGTATATTCTTAGTTACTTAGTTATTTTATTTCAGTGACATTTGTGGTAAGTTTTAGCTTTTTAGGTTATACAGGGTTGACTGATGCTCTGAGTCTTATTTTAGCTTTAACGGTAAAATGCTTGTTCAGTGGAATTTTTAAGTAGAACTCTTTTAACTCATCAGAAGAACTACTAGGTAATTGTATCAATAAACGATCTTATCTTTGTATTCCTTCTCAGTGCTCTCTTGTAAGGAACACAAACTCAAATAATGCTGGCTACTTTTCCTTCTTTCTTTTCCCCTGAATGTTATCAAACTTTGATAATTGGGAGCTGTAGATGGGGTGGGCTTATGTCCTGGCTTGCCTGGAAGTCCCGTTTTACATTGACTGCCCAGGCCCTTTTCCTCTCAGTAGTTTCACTTGGATATCATGTTCTGTGGTTATAAATGGCATGACCGTTCAGAGCGTAGGTTCTGAAATTAGGCTTTGGTTCAGTACCTGGCTTCTTAACTTTTACTGGGGATGTATGATTCTGGAATTTAACCACTCTGAACCTCCCTTTTCTTACCTTTAATGAGCAGTACATACAATGAGGATTACATACAATGTAGTAAGATAACCACTGGTTAAAAAAAAAAAAAAAGATAACCACTGGTAGAATTTTGGTGTGCTTTGTTCCAGTTTTTTTCTATGTATATTTTTTTTGTTGAGTTATCTTACATACTGGTATCCTGTTTTTTTTCCCCCTTGATATTCTATTAGAAAAAAATTTTTGTGCTTTATTGCAGTGCCATTTTAAAGTAATATAGGAATTATAGGTCAAAAGTTTTTCACAAATCTGGGACGCCTGGGTGGCTCAGTTGGTTAAGCGGCTGCCTTCGGCTCAGGTCATGATCCCAGCGTCCTGGGATCGAGTCCCACATCGGGCTCCTTGCTCGGCAGGGAGCCTGCTTCTCCCTCTGCCTCTGCCTGCCTCTCTGTCTGCCTGTGCTCGCGCGCGCTCTCTCTCTCTCTCTCTAACAAATAAATAAATAAAATCTTTTTAAAAAAAAAAGTTTTTCACAAATCTATCCTCTAATTTATTTTTTATTATTTTCTCTGTATTTTCTAATCTAGTTTTATACATTTCCAGTTAAATCACTGACAGTTTTGTTTTACATATTTGGTTAATGTGATAGTAAGTGCATTTTTATATCTTGCTTATATTTTTTTCCTTACCTTCCCATTCTTTCTGCCAAGCAAATGGAGTTTAGTCTAATGGGTATACTTCCATATACCATATATACATTTACTCTATTATAGTATATCTACACATATATCTACTGTGCTGATATCTATGCCTGTGTGAATGTATAGGCAAATGTTTATTTACAAAAGTGGCATTGTATTATAGATACAATTCTTTGCAGCATCTTTTTCTCATTTTACATCATGAACACACACTAAATTAGTAAATATGGATCTACTACATTCTCTTTAAGAGCTATATAATAGTTTGTAATATGGCTATACTGCAGTTTTTTTTCAACCATTATTTTGTTGATGAACATTTAGGTTATTTTCAAGTTTTTATGTTTTTTTTTAAATAATATTCTTTTTTTTAAGATTTTATTTATTTATTTGACAGAGAGAGAAAGAGAGATCACAAGTAGGCAGAGAGGCAGGCAGAAGGGGGAGGGAGAAGCAGACTCCCTGCTGAGTAGAGAGCCTGATGCAGGGCTGGATCCCAGGACCCTGGGACCATGACCTGAGCCGAAGGCAGAGGCTTAACCCACTGAGCCACACAGGCGCCCCTACAATAAATATTCTTAAACTTATATAGCCATATTGGAGTTTTTGTTTATATAGTAGAGTTTCCCAGAAATAGAATATCTGGGCCAGAAAGTTTTTATGTTTTAAATTTTAACAGATATTTCAAATTGTTTTTGAAATGTTACAGGAGTTCATCTTCTCAAGACTAATATAGGAAAGTGGTGTTTACTTCTAGCATCAAATGCATTACTCCTCTTAATTAAAAAAAAAAAACATGATAAAGTGTTATCTTATTGCTGATTTAAATAGCACAAAAACATTTTCTGCATAAAAAACCTACATAAAGGGGCACCTGGGTGGCTCAGTGGGTTAAAGCCTCTGCCTTCGGCTCAGGTCATGATCCCAGGGTCCTGGGATCGAGCCCCACATCGGGCTCTCTGCTCCCTCCTCTCTCTGCTTCTTCCTCTCTCTCTGTCTGCCTTTCTGCCTACTTGTGATCTCTGTCTGTCAAATAAATAAAATCTTAAAAAAAAAAAAAAACCTACATAAAGGGGCACCTGGGTGGCTCAGTGGATTAAAGCCTCTGCCTTCAGCTCAGGTCATGATCTCACGGTCCTGGGATTGAGCCCTGCATCAGGCTAGCACTCTTGTGGGGAGCCTACTTGAGAGTCTCTTTCCCTGTCCCTCTTCTGCCTCTCCCCCTGCTCATGTGCTCATGCTCTCTCAAATAAATAAATAGATCTTAAAAAAAAAAATTCTCTATAGCCTCATGTTCCCTTTATCCATTTTTTTCTCCTATCTGTGAACCTTTGGAGTACTACTACCTCTTTAAGTCTTAGTATGTGGTATTTTCTGTTCTTGTACCTGAAACTTCCTACATTCCCATCCTAAGGTTTGCTGGCTGTCCCTTCAGTGTGCTTAATTTTCTGATAGCACACAGTCATAATGTCTTACTGAGTTGTTTGTAAACTCACCCTCCCTCCCCTCCCCACATTAGACTGCAAACCTCTGAAAGCAGAGATGGTATCCTGTTTTTCCAAGATTTCCTAGGACCAAGGGTAGTGCCTGAAATTGGTCAGTACTTAATATATTCTTGTTGACTAATTGAGAATATTTTATGGATGTCTCATTACCTCTACAGTAATGTTTCATGGTAGAAAAAGATTGTAATTATCAGTTTTTCATATGTATCTGCAAACTCATTTCCCACAACTTTCTGCTTCATAACCCTGTACTCCATCCATTTTGGCGATATGTGTTTTTAATGACTATACAATATTGTTTACCTCTGCTTGCTTTTATAAATCCTGTTTCTTTTGCCTGCAATGTTCTCTCTTTCCTCCCTTCTCTCTTGGCAGACCTTTTCTCATTCTTTCGCCCAAGTAGATAGATCACTTTTCATCCTTCAGAATGTGTACAGATTTCCTTTATAACATTTATCACAACATTTTGCAATTCTTAGTTTTGTTATTTCTGTCTTCCCTAATGGACTAAATTCTGATGAGATCTGTGTCTTTGTTATAATATACATGATATCTGGTGTCTGCTACATTAAAGATAAAAAATAGTAAATAAGTGAATGACTAAACTATGTTTATAAGAAAAATTATTTTAGTCCTTGGACCACAAATATTTTAGAACCTCATAGCCTGATATTATAAATGGTGAGTTAAATTGAGCTCAGATGTATACTTTCTAGGTGTGATTGCCTGTGGGCCTTCTAAATTTTTGCACCAAGAGACTCTAAAGAGATTGAAGTTAGTAGGAAGCTAAATAACTATGAACATTATGGGTATAATATTTTTATGGGAAGAAATAGTATCCCAGGAAGACCATAGAAATCCGAAAAGGGGGACGCCTGGGTGGCTCAGTTGGTTAAGTGGCTGCTTTCGGCTCAGGTCATGATCCCAGCGTCCTGGGATCGAGTCCCACATCGGGCTCCTTGCTCGGCAGGCAGGGAGCCTGCTTCGCCCTCTGCCTCTGCCTGTGCTCACTCCGGCTCTCTCTCTCTCTCTGACAAATAAATAAAATCTTAAAAAAAAAAAAAAGAAAAAAGAAATCAGAAAAGGGTAATGTAACTTAATATTACTGTCATTTTGATATTTATAGTTCTTTGCGGTAGTTGGAAAGTATCTCATGCTTTTTAGACTGGTTTATATTATTTGCTTTAGTAAATTAATTGAAAAATGTTATGTTGAAGAAATAAGACATTTTACCTTGAAAATAATTGCTACTGCATTACTAGGAAATAATATTTAATTTTTGTTAACTTTAAATTAGCATATTTCTATCTGTAGTAATCATAGAATATATTATTCTTGGTTTTTCATAGAATTGGGGATGTCTGCATTTTTATTTATATCTCAAGACATAATTAAAATATATTTTTCCTACCCATTTTTAATATTTAATGAAGGGTACTTTGTTGAATTGCATTTGTCAAATTTTATTATAGAATAGTAGTTTTATTTTGTTCCATTGTTAGAAAAATTAATTATAGCTGAAGAGGCATAGAGAATCATGAAAACTGGCTTTAGTTAAAAATATTCAGTGCTTGTATACAGTTAATTTCCTTTTCAAATACTGGTAACCTCAGAGTATTTTGAAATTAGCAGGCATTTTTGATGTTGCTCAAACTTAAGGAAAGTATAGTTCAATTCTATAAGAACAGAAATTTTAAGATACAACCTACAGTTTTCCCTTTTTAAGCTAAAGGATAGGGAAAAGCAAATTAAATTTTTATTGAGATTAATTTTGCTATTGATTTTTTTTCTTGAATATAAGTGGAAATAACTATAATCTGTATGAATATGCATTTGTATATGTATGTGTGTATGTACATAGTGGAGCTTCAGAAAGAAATGATTTTATCAGAGAATTGTTAATATTCCAGAAATGTTACTTGGGTTAGATTACCCTCTTAAGTATCAATACCTTGTTTCTGATTTTGTGTATGTTGTTACAGAAATAACATTTAAAGTTAGATTTATTCTTTCTAGAAAATTAAATACAACTTCTATAATCCTGTCTTTATAAAGTAGTGATTTTATATATATATATATAT
>RCUC01113495.1:0-36034 GCA_003697995.1 Taxidea taxus jeffersonii | reverse complement strand
TTTTTTTTTTTTTTAATTTTTTAAGATTTTATTTATTTATTTGACACAGAGAGAGATCACAAGTAGGCAGAGAGGCAGGTAGAGAGAGAGGGAGAAGCAGGCTCCCTGCTGAGCAGAGAGCCCAATGCAGGACTCAATCCCAGGACCCTGGGATCATGAGTTTAGTTTCATTCTTTTGCATGTGTCTATCAAGTTTTCTCAACAAAACTATCCTTTCCCCATTGTAGAGTCTGGGTTCTTTGTCACAAATTAATTGGCCATATGTAGATGGGTTCATTTCTGGTCTCTTTATGCTGTTCCATTGACCTGGGTGTCTGTTTTTATCGCCAATGCCATATTGTTTTGATAACTGTAGCTTTGTAATATAGTTTGAAATCAGGAAGTGTGATGACTCCAGCTTTGTTGTTCCTTAGTATGGCTTCAGCTGCCAGGGTCTTTGGTATGTCTGTGAAAAAATGTCACTGGAATTTTGATAGGGATTGCATTAAAAATCTGTAGATCACTTTGGGCAGTATGGACATTTTAACAATATTAATTCTTTAAACCCATGAGCACAGAGTATCTTTCCATTTATTTGTGTCACCTTCAACTTCTTTCACCAATGTCTTACGGTTTTCAGTGTTCAGATCTTTCACCTCCCTCATTAAATTTATTCCTAGGTATTTTATTCTTTTTGATGCTACTGCAAATGGGATTGCTCTCTTAATTTCTTCAATGGTTTTCTCATTTTACCGTGGGGTCATTATGGTAGCATTTACTTGATCTCCCATAACCATTAGTTAAATGAACCTCTTAATGACGATGCTTATTACCTAGCTCATTAAATCTCTAAATCAAGACTAAATCCTCTGAAGTTAGCCTATCAAGATACCTCCTGATCTTCCAGGAGGTTCTCAAAGACTCCCCAATGTATCCCTGCATTTCCCATAGGGAGAATCTACTAACTCTTTTTGGAATGCATTTTGAATGCATGACATTTAAGCTTATCTTATCTCTGTGCTCTCCTATAATCTCTGAACCATATTATTTCTAAAGGACTACTTTTATGTCATGACCCTGAAAAATGTTTAACATCAGATTGTATTTTGACATGGATCCTACTCAAGTGTTCTTTTGGGGGCTTCCTAAGCAGGTCTGCATTAGGCCTATTTGAAGCCAAGGAAGAAAATGGCACTTTGGTAAGTCAAGGCCTTATAGCCAGCAGGTAAATTCACTACAACTTGCTGTGATGTTAATTTTATATGTCAACTCACAAGATGTTTTTGAATGAGATTCATGTTTAAATTGATGAACTCTGAATAAAACAGATTGCCCTCCACAACGTGGGCCGGCCTCATTCAATCAGTTACAGGCCAAATAAAGGAGAAAGACAGCCTCCCTGAGGAAGATGAGATTCTCCAGCTAACTGACTTCAGACTTTATCTGCTACACTGGCTCTCTGGGGTCTGCAGCCTGCTGACCCACACGCAGATGTGGACTCGGTGGCCTCAACAATCACGCGAGCCCAACTACTATACTGTATATGCACATATCCTATTAGTTCTGTTTTTCTGGACACCACTGACTAGTACCCAATGTATTGTCTTGTCCTACCAGGACACCCACACAAGATACCTTATATTAAGGGAATAAACTTTTCCAAGGCAAAGGAGTTTGTTCAAGACATGGAGCAAGTGGTAGTGAGCCTGTGCTAAATAATTTGTCTATCTGTCCAATTTTGAATGGGTAATTTGAAACCAGAATTTCTAATTTTGAAAGAGGACTTCAACTAAAATTTCCATTTTGACCTCCATCTGTACTTTCTAATGGATTAAGTTCTTCTTTTCAGTTTATTTCTTAACTCAGGCAAAAGATCCTGCCAGCAAAGCATACCCCGATGGGAGCTAAAACTACCCCCCTCGGGCAATAAGGACTCCCCTGAGTCACCCAAGTGTCTAAGACAATGATCAACCTGACATTCACTGCTACCTGTATGTGCTAGAGGCAGTCAGTTAGGTTCTAACAGGAGGCCTGGGGGGCCAAGCAAAAGAAAATCATGACCAGCTATTGAGAAAGTCAGAGGTGTGTCCTAGCAACACCCCAAAACAGAACCACAAGAACCTAGGTCAGACCAGACAAGCCCAAGATGGCTGACAAAGTAGGCTGGAAACCCCTGCCCAAATACGGAAGAAAAGGCTTAAAACCAGCTTCCAAGAAATCCATACCCAAGTAGTGAATATTCCACAACTGTCAATAAAGGACAGAGGCCCAACCCCTAGGGTCATGAGCTCACTCCCTGGCCTTTTCACATCTGGAGAGCGTACTCTCACTTGAACAAACATTCCAGCTTCTGTCTCTGTCCTGCTGTGTTGCGTCTGTCCTGTAATTCTTTCTCATAGAGAGACTAAAAGATTTGGGTGACATCTTTGGGACAGATTGGGTTGATGCCTCAGGGCCCAAGTCTTCCCAGCTCACCTGGCAATATATGTACGTACCAACCTTTGCTCCACATTTTCCTTCTATAAACCTGGAAGTATTTTCAGCACTTTGAAGATATTATTAGTCCACGGTCTTCCCAGTGTTGGCCTGACTGAAATAAATTCTTTTCTTATTTACCTACCACTCGTCTCTCTGCCTCCGGATCCTGTCAGCAGGAAATAGCTGAAACTGGTCTGTTTGGACCCCAAGAGCTAGGTGCTCTGGCACCCTTTTGCCCCATCTACAATCTCCCGCTCTCATTAATTAAGATGATATTTAGAAGATGTACAGGAAGGTTCCATCTGATAAATTCAAGAGGTCTACTAGTTATTGAACTTATTCGTGTATCTTAATGATGTGTTTTCAATTTCTCAGACTAAATCAGTTATGGGTCATTGTAATAATCAACCAAATAAACAAATTAATTGACTTTTATGATGTATCTATTCTCAAGGTGCTTACAATTACCTAAAAGTTTAAAAAATATCAGAGAATTTCAAGACTTGAATAAAATTTAATGACTTGCCCTCAAAAGGTACAATGAGAGGCAGAGACCCAGGAAGTCATTTTTTTTTAAATTATAAATGTAACATGAAGCCTTTATTTTTTTTTTTAAGATTTTATTTATTTATTTGACAGAGAGACAGCAAGAGAGGGAAAAAAAAGCAGGGAGAGTGGGAGAGGGAGAAGCAGGCTTCCCGCCCAGCAGGGAGCCTGGCGAGGGCTCCATCCCAGCACCCTGGGATCATGACCTGAACTGAAGGCAGACGCTTAATGACTGAGCCACCCAGGCGCCCAACATGAAGGCTTTAACAACCCAAACGGTATTCTATTATATACAGAGGAAGAGCGAAACAGAGGCAGATGTGAGAGGACATATTAAAAGCCAGTAAACAACACCAACGAAGAAACAAAAAAGAAAATATTTAGAAAAAAAACAGATTTCTGACTGAGCTTGGAAAAACTCGCATCAGAAAAAATTTCCATTTGTAATCAGGAACCAGACACACACACATGTATATTTCTTCTTTTGTTAAGATAACTGAATTGTCATTTGCTCAACAAATTTTCTCATGAACACAGGAGGCCACTGGGTACGCATAGTGGGCTGCAATGTCCTTGGAATTCTCAGTGAAGTATGGCATTTAAAGCCAGTGCCACTTCCTCCCCTCAGTGACTGAAAAGGTCAGTTTCAATCATCATCAATTTCCTCACTAGGACAGCCTAAATGTTTTCAAAGAACATGCCTATCTTTCGAGCTTATAGCGTGATTTTCCAGCTCACACTGTCCTGGACTTCAACAGGTGCTGATGATGGGCACTGACCCCCCACACAGCAGAAAATGCTCATATAACTTTTGACTCCCCATACACTATACTAACAGCCTTACCGATAACATAAACAGTTGATTGACACATATTTTCTACATCAAATGTATTATTTGTTGTACTCTCACAATAAAGTAAGCTAAAGAAAAGAAAAGGTTATGAGGAAAGTCAAAGAGAAAAATACATCTACAATACAGTACTGTGTCTATCAAAAAAAAAAAAGTCCACATATAAGTGGGTCCACACAGTTCAAACCCTGGTTCAGGGTCAACTGTACTTTATGTGGGAAATCATTCTGTTCTCCTGAAAGCTCTCAGATGAGATCCCAACAATAAAGGGGTAGTTATTCACCAAGGGTCACAGTGCAGAATACTTGTGCCATTTAGCATTTATCTTTTCACTATGTCATAGTATGGTTATTGCTATACAAAAGTTTTCTATAGACAAATGTGAATCTATTTATCTAATGAACATCTTGGTTTTGCCATGCTTGGCCAGACATTCACTATCCAAAGTTAACAGATTTTTCACATTTTAAAAAATGTATTTATTTATTTATTTACATTTTTGTTTATTTCTTGCATACTTTTTCTTAATATATTTTCATAATTTTTAAGGTTTAATTTCATAACCAATTGGGATTTATTTTGGTGTATGGTGAGAAAAAGAAATCTAACTTTTTGAACTGAATGGTTAATTATTTTAAACATGAAATAAACCATGGTTTATAACTATTTGGAAATGCCTGCATATATACATCAAACATGCATGCATGTATACATGCATGCATATATACATCAGGTCTATCATTGCTAACGTGTTCAAGTGTTCTCTTCATCTATTTACGTAAAAATATCATGCTACCTTAGTATTTTGGTTTTACAGTATATTTTGCTATCATTATGACCTATAAAATACTATGAATCACACTTGGGCCCAGTTTAAATTCTTTAAAAATCGATCTAATTTCCCCTTCCCTTCCAACCTACCCACCATACACATACGCAAATACCATTTTGATTCTGATTAGTTATCATTGACCAACTTTTTTTATGAACAAAAATTAAGACCATAATTTTCTATAACCCATACTTATGAATGTATAATAATATTCTCGAGACTGTTTACCTGGTTTTCCTGAGGCCTGATTTATCACCCATGTTTATAATTATGGAATATTTTAAAATAACATTTTATTTATTGGGTTCAAAGCTGTCCATAAATGTGGAAAGAGAAACCAAACCTACTATGTTATTCCAATTCTTCATATTCTAATTTTTTGTCCACCTAATATGACAATTTTTAGAAAAATATATACTAGCACCACCCACTGCAGATATGGTTGTCAAATTTTCCCACTACTTATAAGAGTCTGGGATATGATTTTATGCCTTGTTGTTTGATGTATAAAGGATCATGACTATTAGAATTTCTAGTGGATATTATATGTCAGTATAAAACACCCTCTCTTTTCACCCCATGCTGAGCCTCCACACTAAAACCGTATTTTCAGAGACTGATACGCTGACATGGCAATTCTTATTTTTATTACATTAGCACTGCCTGTTAGAACTCAACTTACTCCTTTATTTCTAGTCTGTATCAGAACTTGTCTCTTTAACTGGACACAACTAGGTTTGCATTTTAATTGAAGCTGTGAGCAGTTACTTTTATTAAGAGAAATTACTCCATTATAATGTGCTATAATAACTCATAATAAAATACTTATAATAACTATAAGTTATTATGACAACTAATATGTTGTGCCTAATTCCTGACATATCACTTTGTTTTTCCTGCATATGATACACTGTTACTGTGCTTTCAGGCCTCCCTATTTTCCTGTGCCTGAATCAAGTTTTCTTTTTTACTTATTTTTTCCTTTGTAGCCCCTTAAAATATAACATTTCACAATAAAGCCTTTTATATTTATGTCAAACTACTACACTTACCAACTTTCGGTCCCTCTTACTGTGAAGGTGACAGGAAACTACTCTAATGTCTCCCTCTCTTCCATCCTTGTCTATTCAAAAGTAATCATGAAACATTCTCCATCTGTGATATAGCAATAAGTCAGCTTAAGATGAGACCACTTTGGAATTTAATGAACCTACGTAGTGTCTATTATGAGCCAGGAAAAGGGAGGACAAGTAACTTCATATTTAATTAGTCAGAAGTTAGTTCCATTTATCTTTCCAACATCTCTGCACCCTGCAAAAGACAAAGCTCTTACCGTTTCTTTTGGAATCTGCATCTGGCTTGGCTCTGCATTCTAGAAGAATTGAAGAAAAATATAAATACAGACTGACCAAAGCCATCTTCAACACACAGGGACACAAAGCTTGACTTTAAAGGAAATTTTGTTGGTTCTTAAAACTCACGAAATATACAGAGGGTGATTATATTATGGATGATGTACAACTCCGTCTTCCAAACTTTCACTGATGTGGTTATATTATCTTCTGTGTGTGGGGGTGTGCATTTTAAGAAAATTTTCTGATGTAAATTTTTGCTTGCTCACTCACAGTATATCATGACTTTATTATTTGGAGGAAAATAAATCTCACCAGACTAGGCTCTCTATTCATGGCATTGTTTCTAATTTTGTTTTTGTTTTTTGTTTTTTTAGTTGCCCAACTACATCTAAGTTATAAGGTATATTATAATTTGATAGCTACACTAGATAATAAGTCTGAACCACATTCTGAACCGCAAGCATTATACTTTAAAATATTACACAGAAATGTGAATTTTTATCACATATTATAGAGTTGCTTTAATTACACAGATATTTAAAAGGTTGATTTATAAAAGAGGCACGTACTGGTAACAGTATTTTGTTTTAGACAGAGAACTTAAACACAGAGACCCCAAACAGAGGAAAAGAGGTTTGATAATTGGATTCAAAGATCATTTTAAATGCACCCCCTCCCCTTTAAGTTTTCAGAATGTTAGTCTTTGAAATCTTAAAAAGCAGCTGCAACATGAATAATAGACTGACGGCCTACTGGCTCACTCCTTAATGAAAAGCTCACAAGCAATAAATTAAATAACCAAGGGGAAAAAACTAGGCAGCAGAAGGGGAAAACAGAAGCCTGGAAGATCAAAATTGGACAAGAAGAACCTGAATAACCTTAAGCTGGCTAGATGCTGGCACTGAGTCTGGGAAGGGCTGCTGACGAGCAGTGCTGAAGCTCTGGCAATCTCATGATGCTAACTATTACCCAGGCTAAGATATACTGAGGAAGAATTAAAGCTTCATGAAATCACATCTAAAGCTTAGTATTTTTTTTTTTAAGGGCTCATTTACAATTTAATAGAGACATCTCCAGATTTAGGATCAGGTGGCATTTGAAGCACGAAATTGGATAACAGTGGGGGTAAAAGGGAAAACCGAATTTAAATTGGGAAATAATGCATTCAACGTTTTAAAATAGAAATAAAGACGTTTTTATAATTTTCAAAATCTACTTAAAACACAAGCATTCGGCAATGCTTCCCTACCACAATCGGAAATTCCATGAAATGACAGTAAATTTGTGCAACCAGGGGTTGGGGTATTCCTACACTGAAACATATCTGGCTCACAACAAAAGGAAAATTTTATTAACCACGACACATCCACACTTGAAATATTAGCCTAAGAGATTTAGGGCACTAGGACAAGTCTGGGAACTGTGCCCCTAAAACCTTGCCACTCCAGTATATACGAATTAATTGTTGCTTAAAGCTAAAAACGGACTGAAAGAGATGTCAAATGCTCTAAAATGGCCCAACTAAAATCTGTTTTGAAATATTTAAAATACCACTTGTACTGGAAATAAAACAATTTTCTTACCACGTCAAAAGATAAAAGCGATTCCTCCAATTATGTTGTTTTTACATAATAAATGAAACCTGGCACTTCTTGCAGAAAAACATTCAAACTATGTCAACTTAGTATACATATTTCATTCACACCAATACTATGTAAATACCTCTTATATTTAGACATATTGATGCACATTTAAAAAATAAAATGAACTGCAAACAAATGCCTTTTAATTTCATCTATGTCATTTCAAATAATGTCAATATTAGTAATTAATGGCCATGGGGCTTATTACCACTCAGGTCTCCTTACTTTCAATTGTAATACTCTAATTAAGGTATTCCTTTTCATACAACAGTAAGCAAGAAGCTTTGCTTGGCTTAGCTAGATTACTATGAAAATCTGAAATATGAACATTTGTCGTATGTAGTGGAGAAGATGGCAAGTTTTCAACAACAGCCTTTGAAGTGACAGTTATGAAATAATCAACGTCTCTGTATTCAATCAGTCCATCTGAAAGCGTTCACTAATAAACATTTGCTGTTCTAGAAAATATCCTTGCAATTTGATTTTAAATACCCCTACACTCAGTATTGTGGATATCTATCTTCAAAACTGAGTGAACATAAGAAAAGAATGCTTATGCTAAGTTAAGGCTGAAAGAAATATAAAATATAGAAACTTTGGAAAATGTATTGATAAACACTGGCCATCAGGTGGCTAGCCCAGATCCCTGGCTCATGTGCATCAGAAACCTTTCATCTGCTCTAAATGTACACACCAGTTCTCTTGGGTGGAAGGCATCTTCTTGGCGAAAGACCAGAAGGCTCACAGTCCCTTCCATCTTGGTGCTTCGCAACAGGGAAACAACTTCCTCTTGCGATTTGCCTGCTAAGTCTACTCCATTTACCTAAAAACAAATAAAAAGTTTTCAGCTGCAATGCTGTACAAACATATGACAGAAGAAAAGACACGCACCCTAGAATGTACCATGTCTCCTACAGAGCACAGCTCATTTCGTGGGAAATTCTGCCATAATCTGGCAACCATCAGGTGGTTGTAGCTTATAAAGAAACGTAGCCTAGGTATCTAGAAATGAGACAGGAAGTAGGAAATCTGTTAGTGCTTATTAGTAAGCCAAAGGCCACAGCCACCAGAGTATTAACAAATAACCAGTAATAAACAAATAAATCTGAATTATCATGTTAACACAAAACTTAATGGCTTTGGACTGAGATATCTTGATGGCCTTATGTATCACAGATTATCTTATACCCAAACCAAAGGGTTTTGCTGTTAGAGGAGAAACACACTAGAAGTATTTTGGTAAAACTTTCAGTGAAATCTTACTGAAACTTATAAAGACAATTTTTATCCCTAAAGACACACATTAAAGAAGAGTGCAAAATAGTAATATTTGTGGAGGAGTAGCAGTATTTTGAGGTAGTAGTAATACCTCAACATTTTTCAATATTTTTAAGAGAATCCTACAAAAAAGAGAGAAAGAGAGAGATTTGAAATAACCAATTTCTGGGAAATCTCATTATTTTTACCTTTAGGAGGAATAATAAAATTATCAGAAAGCACTATATATTAAAAAAAAATAAGAGTGCAAATTTCTTTTAAAACCTATTCGATAGTATTCACTTTAGAGAAAAATAACATTTTGTCCACAGCAATAAAGTATATTATTTAAACTGTGATATCAAAATCACCCTATAGTTAAAATACGTTTTGGGACCTTTCCCTATCCACTAAAAACCATCTTCTATTGCTCAGTGTACTACCATTTAAGTGATTGCACAAAACTGATAAGTAGTAACAAGTTCAAAGAAAGGAAAAATTTCTAGATAATAAAGAAAAAGATGAGTGACTTGATACTTTAAGTACGCTTCCAAATATACAGATGCTCAGAAAAACTTCCCATAAAACTGTTGACGTTGTGTCGATGCAACTATAGACACTAGAAAGTTAGGTCTAAGATGTGTGAGAATGTAGTTTCAAATAAAGAAGATAGCTACAGAAAATAGAGCCTAACTCTGAAGAAACAGAGGTTTCAGGCTCTTCTCACTGCTCAAAAAGAAAAACAAAAGCCTTTGTAATGTGTTGAAAGTAAAGCAATTATAGGAGGAAAGAGAAAGTAGGGCTGGTGCCAGAGAGGAGGACAGACGTGTTTTGGACTCAGAGGCAAAGACAACTACATTCAAGTCCCAGTTGAGCCTCCTACTACATAAAACAAGCTATAACAGCAAACTTGGCCCAATACTACTCAATTTATGCCCCAAGGACAAGTGGCCCTTTCTGGAAACAACACTCTAAACATAATTTATACTTGAATCTTTCCTTGTAATTAGCCTCTACCAGTGCTCCTTTAAAAAATGGTATCATAAGAACTAGACACAAAGGAAAAGACTTAAGAAATCTAGGCCCAATATGTAGCCATAGAAAAATCTGGAAGGCAATCCTCTGCTCCATTAGTTCTCAAGAAATCTTTAGGAGAGCTCAATCTAGAGAATTTGAAACCACATATAAAGCTACAAGTAAAGAAGAAAGGGTAATGCCACAAAAATGTAGTTTAACATTAGTGCTTGAATACTAGTTAATAATTACGAAAGGCGGTATTTGCTGCTAAAAATACAGGCATTTTTTTCCCAAACACTAGGAAAAGTGACTAATCTATTTTTCTCAATCTTTCTTCCTTTTACTTCTACAAACATAAGCAATCACACACACAGAAATGTCTAGGTATGTTTATGTATGCCTGAGATGGCCTCAAAGACCAATGAACCGAAACTCATGAGGTACAGAAAGGAAATTTTTTTTTTCCTGACATCTGATTTTTATGTCTCAATTCATTCTCCATGCTGCCATTTCAAAATTTCCTCTCATCAAGACACACTGTTTTCATTTACTTCATTTGTCTCTGTTCTGATTACAAAGTAGATATCATTTCTATATTGCCAGACATAAATTTGAAGCCATCTAGAAATAGAACCTAACAGACACTGTACTTACATAATGACAAATGTTATGTTACCTCATAAACCGAATGTCTGAGTAACTAAAAATTTATGAGTACACTCAATGAAAAGATATTTCTCATCAAATAACATGGAAACAAGTCGAAGTAAAGCAGAAATACACTGCTTTATGATGCACACTTCTAACATATATAATTTAATTTCATATTTATGAAGAGGTGAAAAAGAACTGACCCCTAAAAATGGAAGTTCTTAAGAATTATGGAACTTCCGACTTAGAGAAGGCACTCACCTCTAT
Source organism: Taxidea taxus jeffersonii (assembly GCA_003697995.1). NCBI lineage: Eukaryota > Metazoa > Chordata > Mammalia > Carnivora > Mustelidae > Taxidea > Taxidea taxus. The sequence goes on along the minus strand of RCUC01113495.1, from coordinate 25,159 downwards.
AAGTCTATCTCCTGCCTTGAGTCGGCCATCCTGGATGGCAGCCCCTCTTGGGAGGATGTTTTTCACATAAATTGGAGCCGAGCCACCTATTGTTACATCTCGGGAAGTGATGCTGAATCCCAAGCCTTCTGTACCTACATAGAGAATGGCAACAGAAAACGTAAATAAAGTGAGATACCTTAAACTTCACAGGTGTATGGCACAGAAAGGTTTTGTTATTCTCTTCCTCAGCTTGACATTTTGTAATTTTCACAATGGCCTACACTGCTTTCAATACTTTCGAAGTCTGACTAGCTCTTCCAAGACAGACAAAGTCAGGGCAAGTTTAAATGGCTATATACCAAAATTCTTTAAGAAGAAATGGGAATCTAGTCCAAGACAGATGAAAGGTAGCATGCCAATATGATTGCCAAAAGTTTTTTAATTGGTCAAAATGTTTGATGTGAAATAAACTTAATATTCCCATGTGGAAAAAAATTCTGTTAAAATCCATAGTACCTCAAATATCAATTAATATTGTGCAATCATGGTATCCAGATCTAAAGGGTAGGAGAAGGAGCAAGGAAAGAGAAAATGGTCAGGAAGACAGAAAAGAAATAGTGAAAAAAGAGATTTTTCTAGATAACAGAACCTCCCAACACTATAATTAGAACAATTTACTGATTGGATGAACCATATTATATTTGCCTAGTTCCCTTCTATTTACCTAAATCTTAACATGTATATTTCTCAACCAATAAATCAAATTGTAAAAATTTAAAAAAATAATAAAAAATAAAAAACAAAGGCAAATTACCCAGGGATTACCACCTCATATCGTAGCTACCAAGTGTAAGGACCATGATATTATGTTTAAAGATACTAAAATCAATAAGGCATTTACAGATAACTGTGCTGGTCTGCATAATTTCAATTTTAGGTTCTTCAGCAGCTTTCTTGACAGGAACTCATAAGTGCGATGCAGTATAGAAAACAGTTACATGTTATTAGAACTGACACAAAATAAGCCAAAAGGAGCCAAGAAAAAAATGTCAAGACTACAACAAATTTCTAATGAATCACACCATTTTTATAATACTTTAAGATTAATTTCTATTAGAGCTTTTTAAAAAATTACTCTTTAGGATCTTAGGTTCCATTTCAGTCAAAATGACAGTAGGACCAATACTTGTTCATGTGGGAAGAATAAAGAGTTACATAAAGGTGAAAAATCTATGAAAGGATACACTAATTTGATGCAGCACTCAGTACAAAAGTAGAAGCAAGAGTATAAATCTGTAAGTAAATAAATATGGGCAAGTAACCATGAATGAAAATATGGGTTAAAGAAGAAGTATAAAGTTGATATGAAGAAAACACCCTATAGTTAATAGCTGAAGCAAAACCTACCGTATATATTCTCAAGTTCAAACAAACCATTCATTTACTTCGAGTCTGAAGTCAGTTTAATGTGCCTGGACTGTTAATTTCTTGAGTCTTCTGTGCTGAAGACTTGAATGGCATCTTGTCTATATGAAATTTTCCTAATTATTCTGCTGGGAGTTTTCCATATGTCTCTGTGCTTTCATGAAACTCTAATGACTTGCAATAACATTTATTAAGAAAGAATTCTAAATTATTCTCCCTTTGCAATATTAATTTTTATGAACTACAAAGAATGATTGTTATATGAACCTCAATACTATTAAAATATCAGCAATAACCCCTAAATCTGTAAGCTAAAAGTTCAGGCAGTGACCTTTAAAAGAAAGATAAATAGATATCAATTTTCATTTAGCAAAGCCAACAAAACATTTTGCACTGACTGAAACAGATTACTGACCTTCTCTTCTGACTTTATTAAAAAGCTAATTTCTACAAGAGAGCAGGGTATCTGAGAATGGCAAAATGGCAATAAATATTAAGAAATCATAATTATGAATGCAAGTACATAAGGGCTATTCTATTTTGTCATATTTCCTAAATTATGCTTCCCTAATTATGCCTAAGAATCATTATCATGAAGTCTTCTCCATTTAGCACATAGAACTGATCTCAGTTTATGAAAGAACTGTCATTAAAAGCATCCAGTTCACTCTGAACTTTGCTTAAAGTTCAACATGGACACACTCTACGTTTTCCATGTACTTACTTAAAAATGTTAAATGTAACAACTGCAATTGGTAAAAATCTTATCTGTTAGCTACAATGAAAGCTGGTTCAATTCTCATACAATCATTATTATTAAAATAAGCATATTCAGTACTAATCAAAGAGAATCAGCATTCTTCACTCTTATGTATCATAAAACTTATTTTTCATAAAAAATATTTTGTAAGTATTGACAGAATGCCCAGCTGGTTTCTGCCTTTCATCACACATTCGCATAGTAAATTAAAATCAAGATAGATCTATGAGGATACTCAAAAGTCAGAAAAAATGTTTAAAAGAAAACCACTGTTTCCATTTTTCTGATCTTGATGATTGAGCACAGTCTTTCTCAATTAGCTATGTTAGTGTAACCTATCTTTTAAAATGCTACTAAAATAAACTGTTAATTTCTGCATTTAAAAGAATGCATCTTTAAAAGAATGTCATCAGGCTCTCTGCTCAGCGGGGAGCCTGCTTCCCCCCTCTCTCTCTATGCCTGCCTCTCTGCCTATTTGTGATGTCTTGTCTGTCAAATAAATGAATAAAATTTGAAAAATTTTTGAAAAAAAAATTGAAAATCCTCAAAATTTGAAAAAAAAAATAAAATGCTACTAAAACAAACTTTTAATTTTTGCATTTAAAAGAATGCCTCTTTTAATGGCAAGTCAAAGTTCACTTCATTTAAAAGTTCATATTGGGGGCGCCTGGGTGGCTCAGTGGGTTAAGCCTCTGCCTTCGGCTCAGGTCATGATCCCAGGGTCCTGGGATTGAGCCCCACATCGGGCTCTCTGCTCAGAGGGGAGCCTGCTTCCCCCTCTCTCTGCCTGCCTCTCTGCCTTCTTGTGATCTCTGTCTGTCAAATAAATAAATCTTTAATAAGAAAAATAATAATAAAAAAATAAAAGTTCATATTGTACCGTAAGTTGTTAAAATATAATTGTACCATAAGTTGTTAAAATATAATTGTGTGAAAACCTGTAATTAACTAAATAAATATGCCCGTTAGTGTAAAAGGGCAAAGATATTTATGAACTAATATCTTTATGACAATGGCCAAGTAAAATATTTTTCCTCTGTTGAGAGATCCCAAGCAGAATTTTATTTTTTATACAATTCATTTGTGGCTCTTACCGTGTTTTTGCTTAAAAATAAGGGCCTGTCATTTGATTAGAGAAAGAAGATAGGATCTGATACTCATCTCCTTCAGGAATTAACAAAGCTAAAAGGGGTTTATGCTGATATAACTCTGCATTTGTAAGAGGTTTCAAAAATGGAGTAAAGCTGTCAATTCCTGATCATGTCAACCAAGTATTTGGAGCTGAAAAGTCAGTAACCAGAAACAAGGAGTCTGTGGTTCATGTAAAGTTCAATGAAAGAATATGATTAGAAAGGAAATAGGAATCTCAGAGTTTACAACCTTGTAAACCCTACTCCAAATGGAAAGAATGGTCTAAATGTCAGGATATGGAAAATGTTCTAGTAAGAATCTGCTGCCAACGCCATGCGACTTGAGGAAATCACTCAACCTCTCTTGGATGCATTTTCACCTAACTGTAGGAGTTGGCTGAGCTCATAAAAAGAGAAATATTCTTTATGACACCATTTTGAAAGAGACAATTTTAAAATATATATCAGAATCCCAGCTAAAATGGATGATTAACAGCAAAAGTGTAACCCAAAAGTGTAAACCCAGTGCCTGGAGGGGACGGTGTTCGGAAATCAGAAAATCAAGCCAAGCAGTCTGCTTTGAGCTGTCAAGAACAAGATGGAAAAGCATGCTTCTGGTACACAAGGACGCAGAGTCTATGGAACGGACACTTAAATAAATAAATTGATATAAGGTGTACATAGTAAAGATTTAGCAAGGTCCATCAGAATTTCCCTTGTCATCTTAAGGAAGGAAAGGAGTGTAATATTCTGGGGAAGTGGCAGACAAGGAGCCACCTGCTGGGTGAAATTACTTTCTACCAGGAACCACTGACAGCTTCAAATCAGTCCATCACTTGCCCTTACCAAAATGATGGGGTTAAAGTGGAGGAGCGCTAATGTCCTCTTTGAGAGCTATGTCTGGACATCAAGTAATGTGATCAAAACAGTCAAGTTCTCGCTCTTGTTTTGGGTTTAACAGTATATCCTGAAACCAATTTCCTCCCTTACCAAAATTTTTTACCACAGTAGTAACTGCTACCTTCTTCACAGAAACTTATTTTTAAAGCCTTATTTACTCTGAATTTCATACTTCAATTCTCATATAGCAAAATGAATCTGAAAAGCATAAAAACCGTAATTTTAAATACTTTGTCATTATATCAGTTCTTTCCTGTAATAGCGGGAGAGCTGATTTGATTTTTAAAATAAATTCCATAGGGACGCCTGGGTAGCTTAATTGGTTAAGTGTCTGCCTTCAGCTCAGGTCATGATCCCAGGGTCCTGGGACTGAGTTCCCACGTTGGACTCCCTGCTCAGCAGGGAGTCAGCTTCTCCCTCTTTCTCTTCCCTTCTATGCTCTTTCTCTCTCAAATAAATAAAACTTTAAAATAATAAAATAAAACAAAATTTAAAATTCCATAAAACAAAACAAGGTGGGTCATACCTTTCTTCAGCTGGATATTAAGCCTCTTGCCTATTTTTTTGGTGTTATAACCACTGCTTACATTTGTACTAAATACATTTTGCGGTGCTGGGGCCGGAGCTGACGGCGGTTTTCCGGACGGGTGTGTGCTCTGAGGTAGAAGTCGGGGGTGAGAGTCTATGGGCTCAGGCGGGGGGTTCAGTCTGGGAGCTCTCTGCAGGGCCGAAAGTCCGGCAGTATTCACGCTCCTGTTATCGATATACTGGCTGTCTGGACTGAAGCGGCTTGAATAGTAATTGTTCTTCTCACTTTGGGATAGTTGTTCATACTGCTCTTTATTTGCTGCAGGAACCACATGGAACCAAATGATGGGTGTACACATGGCTTGGCGAAACATATGTTGTGCTCTGGGTTTGAGAAAGAATGGAAAATTAGCAAATTGAGACTGGCAGCCTAGAAGATATTATGAGCTTAATTACATATACTAATTAAGTGATAAGAACTGACAGACTTTGTTGAAACTGCAAAACAAAATTCTAATATCCCATTTATCAATCAAGTTTGCGAGCTCTGACAGAAGCATCGCTGTTTCTCCAAATATAAATTTCTCGTTCTCTTAATAAAAATGACAAAATTATCTGTAACTACAGATAAGATATTGTGCTCTCAATCACAAATTATTAAGTAATAGTTTTTAGTACAACAGAGGTATTATAATTGCAACAGGAAGAGAAATTAAATAGTCTTCTCTCCACATCATCATTCAATACATTTAAGAATTAATTACATTTTATTACATGGGACCACTTGAGTTTTTGAAGAAATAAATATACTTAGAAAACTAGAGAAATCAGCTACCCATCATCAGCAACACGAGCACAAGTCTGCGTATGCGAAATTCTCAAGAACACCAAGGTGGCCTCAGTGACTCATAATGAAGAGTTTTAGTCCCGGTGCATTTCCAGGAGCAGCCTGAGAACCTCCTCCACCTCGTGCGGGGTCCCTACTCAGATACTACACGAAGTCCTTTCGATTTCTGCTCACTCTTGCCTTGCTTGATAAGCACCGGACAACGTTCATCTTTGCAACTGCATGAGGACTTGAATCAGGACAAAGAAAGTCCGAGCAGACCACACTACGGTTCAAAGGAGCTTTCCCTGCTTATTCATATGGGGAGTCATTACGTGCAACAAAGTTGGAAATGTGAGGTAAAGTTTAATAAAACCTAGCATGCTGGCAAATTTTCCAAAAGGTGAGGAAGTAGCAAAACTGTGAAATCTAAATTGGGCCCGTAATATTTTAAGAAGCGCTCCGTCGGTCAGAGGGCATTTTGAAATATAGTGTAATGGTAGTAATTACCTGGAGTTTGATTAAATTTTTAAAAGCCAGGTAATGACAGAAAATACTCCTCTCTGGTATAAAGACAGAGACACAGACATGTCGTTTGGAGCATTTCAGAGGACCGCACTCTCTCTCGCCAAAAGCATGAAAGAAGAGCGGCGCAGCCGACATGCACTTACTGCTCAAATCTTCTGTTTCGAAGGTCGCCATCATTAATCCTGACAATGCAATCATTCTCATGAAAGAGTTTTTCTTGTTCAGCTTTACCACCTTTCTCCAATCGCTTTACTAACAACCCCAGGGTTCTGGAACATTAAGAATGCAAATCATTACACACGTAGTATTTCCACCATGCACAATGCCCTCCTGTTTTAATGCTGGTATTATATTTACAAAGATCTCCTGATAAAGGAGTGCAGTAAGTCAAATACATTTGAAAATGACACCAACACCAAAAGCACAACAGTATAAATGAACTGCAGCAATAGAGCCCCTCAATAAATGAAAGAAATTGTTTCTGGGGGTCAGGATTCTGTTTCTGAAACAAACCGTGCCCTTCTCTCTCTGCTTCGGAGAGAGCTCGCCCGATGGTTCAGTGGACATCGCAGTGTGCAGCAGAACTGAACGTGTGGCTGTGGACAGCTCTGGCAGTTCTCTGTTTTAAGCCAGCTGAGCCGTGGCTGACAGCAACCCCGTGTCCCCATGAGAGTGCAGGTAACCAGGAAAGGTTAACCTCAGTGCACAAAACACAGGCAAAAAAAATAGGAAAGTTTCCGATCTTGGCATCTGCATTTGATGGTGCCTAATCTTCTGAATTTCAAAACTTGTTAGGTTTCCCAAAAGTAAAAAAAAAATTGTTGCCATTATTCCCATTTGAAGACCAATAGAAGAAAGCCAGGGACAGGTTCAAATGTCAATGGTTCAAACCCTGTCAATGTGTGCTGCAACTGAAAGTCGAAAGAAAAACCTCAGTGAACTTCTAGAGACCAATAAGGAGATAAAAAAGCAAAAATTATCCATGCAACAGGTCTAGAATACTAAGGTCTTGCCTGAGAGAAAGAACATTCTAGATACCCTGGGACAAGCACCGAACATTATGGGACCACAGTACAAGAGACAGGAATCTTTACCTAGTTCTGGCACTGTGACTAACTTAACAGCTAACATAAATTCTACATGATGATCCTGTTAAAAATTGTTATGAACCTATTCTGGGCCTGACCAAAGCTTAGATTTTTCATTCATAATCCTAATATTTAGAGATAGCATTCATATAGATACTCAAATTTAGAATCCTATCAAAATTAGAGTTGAAGATATTTCCTATTTAGCCCAGATATGGATATACATCTTCCAATAGAATACACTTCGCCATGTCCTATATAGGCTTTCCTGTTAAAAAAAAAAAAAAAAAAGCTCCCTCTTTGAGATGTTTACAGTAATTGCTATTTGTTCTGTGGCCATTCATCTCACTCCTCCATAACTGTTACGTATATACACACCTTCTCTCTACTAGTGCACTGTAAGCTCCTGGAAGATAGAGAAGACGGGATTTGCCAATGCACACCCAAGCACGTAACTAGTAGCAAGGTCTCGACAGACCAACACTGAGTTACTTTAGCTGAGGCAAACAAGACTCGTGTTTCTAACAAGATTTTGCAAAACAGAATACAAGCGAATGGAAATTTAGGTCCGGATCCTTTTTTTTTTTTTCCAGAAAGATGTTATTTACACCAAATATATGATTGGACTGAAATAAACAGACTTGAGAGCAAGGGTCCTTTTTCACTTGTTATTCCTGCAAACTTAAATTTTTTTCTTTCATGAAGAGAGTCATTTTTTAACTTCATTTTAATTTTTAGTATTAAGTAGAGTACAGCATGTTTTACTAAGGTCAAGTCTACCAACTTGCAAAAATAATTGGAGGCAATAACACTTAAATCACCTTTTGTAATGACACCATTTGAGGATCAATGCCTACTAGTGTATAGTATATAGTATTATAGAGTCTATACATCTCAGTGACTGATAAAAACATTATTACATAGGTGATTTTTGGTTACCCACTACCATGTATTGGAATTAAACAAACATAAAAATCCTCTCAGCTCAAAGGTAAGAACAAAGTACACTGACACAGCTGCATGAGCAACTTCACTGTCAGAGTCCTACGTGAAAGAAAGCGATCCCACACAGTACACCACCCATAATTAAGTTACTGGTAAAATGTCATCGTGCCCATGACCTTCTCCCTACATGTCCCTATTGTGTAAGTGTGGTTCTATGTGTCATGTACTAAGTGTCCCGTGAGAGGAATCGAATTATTAAGAAACATCTAGGATTCTGTCGAATGAGACAAAATAATCTGAGAAGGCAAATTAAATCATAGCTATTGATAGTATGGGAAATAGAAGGCATCTGGCGACTTCACCATCAAAGCAACCGCGTAGAAGGACCACGTTCAAGGAAACGATAACCTGGCCACCTAGAGGCGCACACAGCACAAGCAGACACATGGTGCCACACCTGTAGCTAAAAGCTACCTGGTCAGACCAAGAGTGCTGTTTCAGAGTGCACGCATTCCGTGGGCAGCAAAAGCAGGCCTTACTAAGAGTCACTCCAGTTAAGTAACTAGTTTTACATTGGTGAAATCATGAGCAGTTTCTTGGTAACGTTACAATCTTATCCCTGCAATCTTAAAGTGATGAATAAGGATTACGCTTTTATGTATTCTGAAATATTTTATGTATTCTAAAATAGTCCACAGAATACTTTTAGAGAGACATATATATATAGACAGACAGACATACATACATACATATAGAGACAGAGAGATAAGAGACAGAGACAAACTATGTTTAATGAAAATTACTCATCACTTAACTAGTACTGAAAATTTGTTTAAATTTACAAATTTACCCCAGATAGATCCTTTCAGTATTTATCAAAGTTTAAAATAACACAACTTGAAAATATGTAATTTAAATCTGTAAGTGGCATCAATATTTTTCAGATGAATAGGTCTAGAATTTATATTCATCTAGATAACCATTTTTCTTTTATAATATACTCCAACCCCCTTGGAATCATTCTAGAATAGTAATCCAAAGTAAAAAAGCATGGCATGCTTCATTTATTCAATGGCTTGTCTTTCTGAATAAGTCCTCACATACAGCTTAATTCATCAGTAGTCCTAATACGCAGTGAAAAATGTTACGAATCATAAATAAATACACCATCACATTTACATGGAACATAAACAGAAGTTTATTAAATGAGGCTTTTAGAATCCAAAGTTGTTAAAATAGATGCAAAAATCTTGGAGTTCTTTTTCTCAGTGCCAGGGACTAGAGAACTGATTGGGGGGTGAGGGCAAGGAGGAAGAATTTCACCCTGAGTAACACAGCAAGTGATCAGGGAATCAACGGAACAGACTGAATTAAGGAGAAGTTAGTAGCCTGCTGATTTCTAAGTACTTGACCACACTATTAGAATCATTCTCTCAAAAAGAATGGATTAATTTAAAAGTAAAGTGGTACAATCTGCAAAATTATCTCATTTGCTTCGCTAGGTGAAAATGATTACAAAAGGAATGGGAATGAACTATCAAAAAAAACTTCACAAGAAAATTGAACTGATAACATAACAGGGAGACTGAGAATGAAAAGTACCCTCTGACGGGAAATCAACGGTTAGTTATAACACTTTCATCTTACCGAAAAACGTGAGTGCAAGCAGATAGATTTCCATACCTCCCATGTTCAATTTAAAGCCATTGTAAACAGTATAATTAAAAATAAATTTTAGGTATACATTTTGCAAATTCAACCCACAACTAGTATTTGTTCTAATAAATAATAATAATAAAGAACTGAATGCCTATGGTGTTGTGGTCCCTAGAACACTTATTAGAGACATAATTGAAAGTAATGAAGTCTCAAACATTCTGGCATGTCCATGTGTTAGGACAGAGACTTGTTTTTCTTCTAAGGCAGTAGGTACCAGAATTCCTTATCAGGGACAATGATTCTCCGTAAGAACTAGAAGTCACTTTGCAAAAGCTATGAAGAGGAAGAGGGAAAAGAGGCAGTGAGGTGAGCTCTGTGAGGGGAACAGTCCAGGAGCAGAACTCCAGGGAATGAGCTGTGCTGGTAGACACAGGAGTAATGTGGAGGGTCAGATTTATGAAGGTATGTCTGGAGGACTGGGGGTGTAGAAAAAGAACCTTCTCCACCTTTTGTGAATCTTATGTAAACTTCTCGGCACACATGATTTTAGAGCACGCAGATTTTTTTTTCTGCTACATCGGAAAATCCCCAAGCCTACTCCATTTCTATTATTTCCTGTATTTTTTCAAAATTTTGGGAAAAAATACTACATCCACTATGTATAATTCTTATTTCTGAATAATTTTCTTACAACAAAAATATGCAAATCTACACATATTTCTTTAAACCCCTTCTCAGGGCTTTTGAGTAATGTTTCTTACCAAAAGTGGGGGGTGGGGGGGAAGGGCAAAGAAGAATACAGTCAGAACGCAAGCCATTGAAATGCTGCATCTTTGTACATGATTTTGGATGTGTAATTAGAAATTTAACTGCTTAGATTATATTAAGGATTGCACCACTACATTTATACAAGGTTCATTAGCCTAATTATACACTTAATTAAAACAAACTCAGTCATACATGTTAACATTTTCAATTCTAAGTATAAATTACAACCAATGATAAAACTGAAAATAAGTAACAAATGTTTTATTGACATCTAAATTGGCTAAGCAAATCTGAGTTTTGCTTTGATATTATGTAAACTCCCACAACTGCCACCCAGCTGTATGGAAATGATCATAATTCATCTTAATAAAAGCTGACACAGTATAAACACCACCACTGTCATGAAGGCAGAGTAGGAGTGGGAAGGACGGGATGGTGAGAGCAAGACCCTCTCACCTCGCTGAACACTAACAGGGGCCCCACAATTACCTACATTTGATCTCTGAGAACCACGGCCGCCATCAGAGCAGACACAAACAGAAGAAAGTTCAAAGAAGGTCCAAGCTTAAAAAAAAAAATCTTAAGTTTTTAAAATCTTTAATAGATAAGATAAAGAAGACCCCCAACACAAAAGTAAATAAAAATAGAGAAATCCTGCAGCATCATACTTCTACATTTAAAGAGGCAAGATTTGGAGCGCCTGGGTGGCTCAATGGGTTAAAGCCTCTCTGCCCTCGGCTCAGGTCCTGATCCCAGAGTCCTGGGATCGAGCCCCACATCAGGCTCTCTGCTCAGCAGGGAGCCTGCTTCCTCCTCTCTCTCTCTCTCTGCCTACTTGTGATTTCTATCTGTCAAATAAATACATAAAATCTTTAAAAAAAATAAAGAGGCAAGATTTATTTAAATGTAAGCTACATTTTTCTGTCTAAAGTCTATGTATTTATTACAGTCCACTATTAAAACAAGTCTACAGCTAAGAATGCACAATTGAGAACTTTCAGACAAAAGGTTACAGATTCAGCTGATAAAGTTAAATTGTGTTTTGTCAGAAGTAAATTAAAACAGAACACTCAAAGAGCATATTAATTCTTTGAAAAGTGATAATTTCAAAACTCTACAATGATCTGAAATGAACTAGTTCTATGAAATTCAAACTGCCTGTAATTCTTCATTAACACATACATTGAACAGACTAAAACAGTGTATACAGTTGACCCTTGAACAACGCAGAGTTAGGGGTGCTGACCTCAGTGCAGTAAAAAATCTGCATATAACTTTACAAAAACTTAACTACTAATAGCCTACGTTGCTGATAACATAAGTCACTTAACACATATTTTGTATATTATGTGCACTATATACTGTATTCTTTTTTTAAAAAATATTTAATTTATTTGACAGAGAGAGAGACAGAGAGCGCAAGTAGGGGGGAGCAGGAGAGGGAGAAGCAGACTCCCCACTGAGCAAGGAGAGCCCAATGCAGGGCTCCATCCCAGGGCCCAGGGATCATGACCTTAGCTGAAGGCAGCCACTTAACAAACTGGGCCACCCAGGTGCCCCTGTACTGTATTCTTAAAGTAAGCTGAAGAAAGGAGAATGTTAACAAGAAAATCATATGAAAGACAAAAAACATTTAGAGTAGAAAAATCCATTTCCAAGCAGGCCCACAAAATTCAAACCCATGTTGTCTGAGGGTCAGCTGTTTTTGCGAATCTTGAATTTATGACAGCCATAAATTCTTATCTTGGATTCAAATAGAAGGGAAAAAAACATCATTTTCCACTATTATGTAGACTCATCAGCACCTACCTAACAACCAGAACAACAAGCAACATGGAGGGAATTATAAGGCATGTAACAGTAAGATAAACGGAAGATGAAATATTATTCTTTTTTTTAATTTAAGATTTTATTTATTTATTTGACAGACAGAGATCACAAGTAGGCAGAGAGGCAGGCAGAGAGCAGAGGGAAGCAGGCTCCCTACTGAGCAGAGAGCCGGATGCGGGGCTCGATCCCAGGATCCTGGGATCATGATCTGAGCCGAACATAGAGGCTTTAACCCACTGAGCCACCCAGGCGCCCCTGAAACATCATTCTTATTAGCTGTCACTGCCAAATACTTCGCTAAATGCTGTAATTTGTAATCACATATATTTTCCTATTTAAGCCACACGAAATCATAGGAGTGTCCATCCCTTAGATGGGAAGACTGAGACTAAGTGAAGCTAAGTTTTTCAGGCTGTCACTAATGCCTCCAATCGAAAAAGACCATTGGACTTTACTCCAGAAAATAGTCTTTTTAAGTAGGCCCAGCAAGATCCTTATTCAAAACATTTCATTATCCCTCAGGCCATAATAATACTTAAGTGGCTTTAAGAATTTCTCTAACACTGACTTCACATTTCTGCCTACTTTTCTGAATTATATTTGTATTCAAGATGTCCTGCATTGTGTGTCTTCTCTTTATGATATATAATTCACATCCCACATTATTCCTTAGACTTTTTGACTTTGAAATCCAAATCAAAAAGCAATCCTGACATATATGGGTCACTTTTACAAAAATAAGTATTCAGTAAGTGTTATTCAATTAGTCATATCTCCAAAATTGAGAAAGCCCAAGTATGATTGGAATTTTGTACAGAAGAAGTTATTCTTGGAAATTTCAACTTACATCCCATGAATATGTATTCTTTTATTCCCACTAGATATATATGCAATTTCTTCACGAGTTCCACTTAATTTCTTCCTTTCTGCTATACTCCATTGCTTAATTTGCCTTTGCAGCCACCACGGAGCTGATGTAGCTCCCTTTATAAGCTGTCATCACATTTAAAATCATCTTCAGCAACAGGCCAGCTTCAGTTACATAATTCAGACAATTCTTCTTCTATCAACTCACAGAGTACACCTATTATTTATCAACACTTATCACATAATCATAATTGTGTGATTTCTTGGCCATCACTGCCATCTTGATTGCAGATCTCTAGAAAAAGACTCTGTCCTGTTCATCTTTGTTTCCTAGCACCTAACACAGGAATCATCACACGGTAAATACCTGGGAAGGTTTCTGCTTGAATGAGAAGAATCTGCCTATAAGCATTTCTGAGAACAAGGACCATGAGCATGTCTGACTCCACAAGATTGACTTCTATGATTCTGAGCAGCCTGCCTATTTTTTCTCTCCCAATGACAACCTAACTCTGAAGAACCATGACTCTTGAGTCCATGCGGAAGCTTAAAAATGCAATACAAATATTGAGGGGAAAAAAAAAATATTTCTGTTGTTTTCCAATATGAAAACTGGAAATGCCTAAAAAGAATTTATAGAGAATCTGATTTTCTTAATCACCTTGTCCCTTATATAAGAAAGCTGCACAAGATTTTCTTCTTTAAATGCCAAATCAACAAGGATTAAAAATGACTCAGTTATAAAACAACTTGTAGTTCTGCAAAGGGATACTTGCCTACTTGAATGTGTTCTGTGTCTCTAAACACCATGGTAACCAGTGCCTGATGGATTCTGTGAAATTGCTTCCACTGAATTAATCTATACTGCATTTACTTTTCTATCTTATTCTCCTTTTGCTCGAGGCTTTTCATCTATTTATTTTATCCTAATATCCTTTCACATTGAGGGAGGAAATGTGTAATAAATGACAGAAAATGACATGCTTGTAATTGAAATACTGGTTAAGTCTCATTTAAATGGGAGGGCAGAAAGTGGATCAAGAGGGCAGTGTAGGAAGATCCTGAACTTATATCCCCCTACAGATACAACACACATACAGCTGCATATGGAACTGTTCCACCAGAAAAGAACTTGAGAACCAACTAAACACAGCTACTCCATAAGAAAGGATGTAAAGACCACACAGATATGTGCTCTAGCCAAGACCCTCCAGCACAGTGACCCGCAACTGGCAAAAAACTTGAAACATAATACAAATATAAACAGATATATACATACATAAATCAGTACATATACACAGCTTCTCCCCGAGGAGCAAGGGGTTTGTATTCCACGCTAGATATGCACAACTCTCTGGGCCTGAACCAGAGGGAGGAACCTCCAAAATGTCTGGCTTTGAAAGCCAATGGGAATTACATTAAGGAGAACCACAGGGCTATCAAGAATAAAGATTTCCCTCTTAGGGAGCTCACACATAGGACACAGCTCAAAAAGCAGCAGTTTGAAAAAAGTCTAGGCCACAAATGAAGGAATTTCACTTGCTAAACTTAAAGCATCTACCAGAGGGGTAGAGGTCTCTTGGTGTTCTCTCCAGGGACAGAATGCTGGCAGGTGCCGTTTTTACAGGTTACTTCTACATTGCTAGTGATAGTGTTGTGGGCGCCATTTTTTGTACCTCACTCTAGCCAGCTAACAGCTACGGGAAAGCAACCCCTTCTCCCCAATGCCAGCACCTCCAGGTGCAGCAGGTGAGCAGACCCATGCCTTCTGCCCTTAGCTGCTCATGCGACTCTGCCTTAGTTGGACAGCCATGTGTAATGCACACAGGACATGTCTCGTGAGTGACAGGCACAGGTGGGGGTGGGGAGGATTGGGTTTTTGGACTCCATAGAATTTAAACAACTGGGCAAGAGACAACCAAGAACAAGGGTAAGGTTAAATGTTAAGGTTCATCTCCTAAACAGAACCACTCCTTGAGACAGGGAGATGTAGCTGCTGCAAAATACACAAGAATAGAGAGTCAAGTAAAATGAGGAAACCAAGGAACACATTTCAAGTGAGGTAACAAAATAAAATCCCAGAAAAAAAGCCTTAATGAAACAGAGATAATTTATCCAAGAAAAATGTCTAAGTGGTGGTCATAAAGATGCTAACGAAAGTCAGAAGAAAATGGATGAACACACCAAGAACTTCAACAAGGAGACAGAAAAATATAAGCAAGTACCAAATGCAAGTCTCAAAGCAAAAGAATACTTTTGCTGTGAAAGTAACTGCTGTGAAAAATACACTAGATGGAATCAAAAGGAGGCTACATGACACAGAAAAATGAATCAGTGACCTGAAAGTCAGGGGAGGGGAAATCACCAAAACAGAACAGAAAACGATAAACAAATTATTTCAATGGGGATAGATTAAAGGATCTGTGAGAAAATATCAAACATACTCCATTCACATTATACTAGTCCCAGAAGGAGAAGAGAGAATAAAGGGAGCAGAAAACCTATTTGAAGAAATAATAGCTGAAAATTTCCCTAACCTGGAGAAGGAAATGGATACCCAGGTCCAAGAAGCACAGAAAGTCCCAAATGAGATGACCCAGAAAGATCAACACCAAGACATGTTGTAAATAAATATCAAAAGTTAAAGAAGGGGCGCCTGGGTGGCATAGTCAGTTAAGGGGCAAAGACAGTCTCATCGACAAATGGTTTTGGGAAATCGGACAGCTACATGCAAAAGAATGAAACTAGACCACTGACTTAAAGCATATGCAAAATTTAACTAAAGGTGGATTAAAGATTTGAATGTAAGACCTGAAGCCATAAAAATCCAAGAAGAAAACACAGGTGGTTAAGTTCCTTGATATCGGTCTTGGTGAGATACTTTTTTCTGGATCTGACTCTACAGGCACAAACAATAAAAGCAAAAATAAATAAATGGGAGGGGTGCCTGGGTGACACAGTCAGCTGAGCATCTGACTCTTAATTTCAGCTCAGGTCATGATCTCAGGGTCCTGTGATGGAGCCCTGCATCAGGCTCCTGACTCAGCAGGGAGTCTGCTTGAGGATTTTCTCTCTCCTTCTCTCTAAAATAAGTACATCTTTAAAAAAAATAAATAAATAAATAAACAAATGGGAGTATATCCAATGAAAGTGAAGGAAACCACCAACAAAATGAAAAAGGCAATGTACTAAATAGTAGATAATACTTGAGAATCATACATTATAAAAGCAGCTAATAATATCCAAAATATATAAAGAACTCATACCACCCAACAGCAAAAAAAACAAACAAACAAACAAAAAAAAACCCACAAACCAGAAAAACAAAATTAAAAATGGTCAGAAGAGGGGCACCTGGGTGGCTCAGCCATTAAGCATCTGCTTTTGGCTCAGGTCATGATCCTGGGGTCCTGGGATGGAGCCCCACCTCGGGCTCCCTGCTCTGCAGGAAGCCTGCTTCTCCTTCTCCCACTCCCCCTGCTTGTGTTTCCTCTCTCGCTGTTTCTTTCTCTCTCTGTCAAATAAAAAATAAAATAAAATCTAAAAAAAAAAGGTAGAAGATCTGAGTAGACCTTTTTCCAAAGAAGACATACAGATGGGCCAACGGGCATATGAAAAGACGCTTGACATCACTAATCATCAGGGAAATGAGAATCAAAACCACAGTAAGATCACCTTAGCCCTATCAGAATGACTATTATCAATTTCCCCCTCACACGCATACACATACACACTAAAATAACAAGTATTGCTGAGGACGTGGAGAAAAGGAAACCTTCATTCACTGTTGGCAGGAATGATTACTGCCACCACTATGGAAAACAGTGCAGAGGTTTCTCAAGAAATTACAAACAGAACTATGAGACAATCCAGCAAATCCACCTCTGGGTATTTATCCAAAGAAAACAAAACACTAACTGGAAAAGATACAGACACCCCTATGTCCATTACAGCGTTGTTTGTAATAGCCGAAACATGGAAGCAACTCAAGTGTCCATCCCTAGATGCCCGGATAAGTATGCGGTATATCTACAACAGAATACCACTCAGCCATAAAAAAGGATGGAATCTTGCCATCTGTGATAACATGGAGAGACCCTGAAGTTATTAAGCTGAGTGAAATGACTCAAACAGGGTAAGACAAATACCATGATTTTATTTTTATGTGGAATCTCAAACACAAAACAGATGAGCAAACAAAACAAAGCAAAACCAGACTCACAGAAAACAGACTGGTGGCTGCCATAGGAGAGGGAGTTTGGGGGAGGGGTGGTAAACGGGGTGAAGGGGATCAAGAGAAGCAAAGTTCCAGTTACAAAATAAATAATTCATGGGGATATAATGTGCAGCATGGGGAATACAGATAACAATATTATTAACTTTGTATGGTGACAGACGGTAACTAGACTTACCACGGTGATCATTTCATAATATACACAAATGTCAAATCACTATGTTGAACATCTGAAACTAATATAATATTGTATATCAATTATACTTCAATAATAACAAAAAACGAAACACTGGTTCAGAGCTGGTGTATACACAATTAAATCTCATTTGTGAAAAGTTATATCCCACAGGGAGATAAACGTACACTAATATTTGGAAGCTATAATCCATGCACTTTACCATATCATTTTTTTCTACTCATGAAATAAATGAAAAAAGTTTAACTTTTGAGATCATTTAAAATTGTATTCTTTAAAAGAAATAAAGGTAAAGGCCATTTTGAAAAAGAACTAAGCATGTTTAACTGAAAGCACCTTGAAGAAATTTCAATGCTTCTCTGGAGTTTAAAAATAAACAAAGAGAAGGAGGAAAAAAAGGGAAAGCAGTCACAGCCCTGTGAATACAAGGCCACCTCAAAATTCAAGGTGAATTTCACAGCTTGTTATATAACACTAACTGTCAAGTCTCATACTCCAGCAGAGTTCTAGGTAGATCAAAGTTTCAGCTTCCAGACATCTCAAAAAGTACGTGCCTCGCCAAAGAGGTGAAACCTGGAGTCATCAGCATTAGAAGCGTTTACCAGGAAGTAGTACAATTGCTCAAATACTCAATTAAAAAAATTAAATAATTTAATCACACACTAATCGCTGACAGCCCACCTGTTATTTTTTACAACATACTAGACACTTGTAATTCACTGGCAACGGTGTAAACTATGTTTCACATCCTTAGTCACTGGTCTAAGGCCACTTTCCAGCTTTCCTCTTCCTTCTCCCAGTGTAAAGGAAGTTTTAAAAAACTGTAATAATGGCAACAATAGAAGAAAGAAGGTCGAAATAAGAAGCCAAATAGTTTGTAAGTATATTTCACTGGATAACTATTGGATGGGGCTTTAAGAGAGGATACGAGTAAACCTCAGCCCCTGAACAGCTCATTTCTCTGGGACAATGATGTGAGCATTTTACGGGTTGTTGACAGATGCCGGTCAACCATGAGTCACAAAATCAATTCACAGTATTTAAAGATATTAAAACAAAAATTTTTAACAAATCCGATAATACTTTTTTCACAGAACACAGCACCAGAGTAAAAGAAACTAATACGACATTTGAAGTTTTTAAAGATACGCATTCTAAAAAGTAATGAAGTAATTAAGGATACAAAACTCTGACATTTGAGTGTACAGGGAGGTTGAAGAGAAGGAGCCACAGACCACACGACAGGAAATAAATCAATAGCTTACTTAGGTTTTAAAACTTTCACACTAAATCATAAAAATCTTACAAAAATTTAAGAACTAATTAAACCTAAAAATGAATTTAAAATGAATCATTACCTAAGTCATTCAGATCACTTTTATTGGATAAGTTTTTCCAGAAAACTGCTTTAAGATCTCCCTTAATTTTGCAAATTCAGCTGGAGTTCTGACTCTAAAGTGTTTCATCAATACACAGCGAAGTAAAATGTTTGCAGGGATGTGTGATGACCAATAACATTATTAGAATAATTTAAATGCTTGATTTCTTCATCAGCGTTAAGTGCTTTCTGTGATTATGATGTATACGTCTGAATGAAGGAGCAGTTGGCCCCAAATGAAAATGTTCCTATTAAGCATATGCTAAATCAACACCACTCTGTATCTGGGCATAAATGAAGATAAAACACTCAACATTAGGATTCAATTAAAAACCTCCAGGATACGTTACCTGCCGCCTCGAGCACTGAAAGGCACTACATGGATTCCCAGAGGCCCTCCATCGTTGGGGACTCGTACGAGCTTTACCATATCACTGTGAGACAATGATGAATGAGGGAGCATGAACATGTACTGTAAACAAACCAAAACCGAAACAAAACAAAACAGAACGAAAACCTGCTACAACACAGACACACAATAAACAACAGAGGAGAACACAACGAAAATCTCACCAAGCGCACACGCATACACGTACACGTTCTGGAAAGTAAGCGTGAGGATGAGAGCCACAGTGAACAGTACATACCTGCACACTAGTCTGACGGCATGGCCAAAGAGCAAGCAGCAGAAACAACGACATTAAAATGACAGCGAACCCTTTCTCTCGGACCACACTCTTCTACGTGCAATGCAAGTACACATTTTGTGAGTCAGATCTCTAGACTTCCACTGAAAATGTTCCGTCCCCGTATTTATTTTAAGGACAAGGAAGAGTAAACGAATAAAGGGGGCTTGGCTGCACAGCACTTTAAAATTTACAAAGTGCTCCTGCTTATGTCACATTACCAATCCTTCCAATAATCCAATGAGGTCAAAGGTTTTGTTTTGCCTCCGTTGGGGACAGGCCAGATGCGATCCAGCTATCTATCCTTCCTGCCCACATTATTCCACAACGATCCAAAGTCCTAAGCTTCCAGAAGTTTCATTCCCACAATGCTGGCAATGAAACTCACTCCTCAAAGCCAGTAGATAACCTGTTAAAATCAAGTAATTTCTCTAAGTGTTTGTAACCCAACTTTAAAGTCATGAGGAGAGATTTAAGTAACATGAAGTTACTTCTATTACATAATGAAGTTACTTCTATTACATAATTAAGTAACATGAAGTTAATTCTATTACTTTACTATTAAGCCCAAGTTTAACAAAAACTGGTATAATTTGGAGAATGTAAATTTTCTAAATCTTTCCAATGAGATTTCATTTTCTTCATAGATGTGTGTGTGTGTGTGTGTGTGTGTGTGTGTGTGTGTGTGTGTAGTGCACAGAATTCTAAGCAGGTCTTATCTGACAATCAATTTTTAAAAATAGTACTTCGATTAAATATCTAGTAGAAGCAACCTGGACAACTATGATTACCAATGGATTTGACAAAGACCTCAGTTTAGTTCTTACATAATGGAAATGCCAATCCTTCAATTGTATTTCTTAAATAAAAACCTAAAGTTATCCTAGATACTATTAATGTCCTTGTTATATAATACAAAGACTAAAAGAAAAATAAAGACAGTGATATTAGACAAATCAAAACAAAATTAAGAATATGTGCATAGATGTAATCACATATGCTAACTAGGAAAATATTAAAATTCTGCCAAACTGCCAAAATATTTACAGAAGTAATACTATTTAAATGAATTAATTTTTGTATTTTCATAGAACTTCACAACTTCTTATTTTAGATACTGTTATGTATCATTTGAACATCTATTCAATGATTAGTCTGTTAACTGAAAATAGTATGGTAACTTTAATAAATTTATTTTATTCTACATTCTTTCTAAAAAGAACTAGGACACGGCAAGTACTTCTTAACTCTAATATAGAGAGTACTGGTTGCTGTCTGTCTAAACATCCCCTGATTCTAGATCCTGTTTAATCTCATGGAGAAAGTTCCCTTGGAAGACCAAGGAAAGACAGAATTAAGAGTTGAAATGCCGGTATCTAGGTTCCCTCAACTTTACCCAAAGCCAAACAAAACTTCAGAATGATTGCCCTCCCCAGTCTAAACTACCAAGAGAAGAAGTCCTGAGAACACTTTGCACTTAAACATGTCAATACTTAAGATAATTGTAAAGTTGTGATAATATAGTAAAGTTTTCCTTGTCCTTTTATACCTAAAGTCACGTTTAAAGCCCTAACCTATGACTCTAATTCTTCAGCAGATAACTTGAGAGATTCCATTTCTTCAAATCGAGAAAATATATACTAAAACGACTAATGCGTATATGCTCTTAACTGGTGTTTCAAGCAAAGTATATCTACACTTTTTTTTTTTAATTTAGCAAAGCTGAAGAACAAACAAATGACCAAAACACAGACATAGAAAGCAATTTGAAAACAGTTACAATGCTGTTAACATGACAAACACTGTCACTCCAATACTATTTCGTATTATCATTTAATAGTATTTGCCACGGCATGAAACCAGGACAGGTCCGTGGGAATTTCCATGCTCTACTTCTTACATTACGTACTTAATGCAACAGATGAAAGATGCTCTTTGGAAAACAAACCAAGGCAAGGCATGTCTTTGACTAAGCACAAACATTCCGCATGCCATATGCTTTTGGAATACTTGTTGCTATCAGTGATGCTACACGTATATTACAAAGTTAGTTAAAACCATCCGTAACTTACTCCAGAGAAAAGCTGGGTATGTTCTCCAAACCAGTGTCAGCATGTCCAATGGGTTCAACGCGACTGTTGTCTTCTTCTGTCCCATCCTCATCCTAGAGACACACAGCACAAAGAAGAGAAGTATACTCCATGTTAGGTTTACTTCCATCCTGTGAAAGGAAACCGGGTACGACTGGAGTTTGGTAGGCATTTTGATCGTGTTAACTAGGTCCTTCCTCTAGGGAAGATCAGTGTTAATGATAAGATGGGTATGTGTATATGCCAAGCTGTATTTTAGAGCCACAGTCCCCTGAGTTAGCGTATCCAGCAGGAAGACATCACTGCAATAAGGAAAGAACTTCTACTTACATGGACTTTATCATTTTTATTTCACTTTTTGGTGTATGTTTTCAGGAATAATTATACATTACTACGATGTTATGTTAATAAATAAGTGTACAGGACACAGGCAATACGTGTTTAAAATTTTTACTAACCCAAATAGTTGAGATCATTAAAAACCTTAATAACTACAAAATCTTCAATGTTCTTCCTAAATCAATGCTCCCTCTAAATCAGTTCATCAAAATGAGCATGCAGGAAGTACCACCCTAGACTCAAATCCTTGATCCCCTGAAATTTCACATAAAGACAACCTAAGCCAGTTGACTGGTTATTTAGAGGTATCTCTAAAGGCATTACGATCTTAACCATAAAGAACCACTTGTTTACTTCTATTATGAAGGATCAAGCATAGGGACAGGCACAAAGAGCAAAATAATCAACCCCCAGTTTTATATCTTTAACAAAGACAGAATTTTGTAAAACATTATGCCCCAACACGTTGTAGAAACTGGGTAAGTATGCTGGTCCTGCAAAAGGTGTGTGTGGAATAAATGAGATGGTGCCTAAAAATAAATGAAATGGCCACTCAACAATACACCTCATTTTATAACCTTGGCCACTGTCTTTTCATTAAGGAGGTCACAGTTAGGTTGGCTTTTCAGGATAATTTGAATAATGATAAACATGAATGACTGATATCAAAGGCCTTTTTAACCAAATTAGAATATTTAGAAAAGACTTGAAATCTCTAATCATAGTTGCTTAGAGGCTCAGTGTCTTCACTTTGGATCCTTAGTGCCTGGTACCCAGCAGATATTCCATATATTTTGCTAATAAAAACAAAATCATCCCTAGAAATCTTTGCGGTAATGTTTCCAAATACAAATAAAATTTATTTAATCTGTTTCTTGGAAGTTTATATGTATAACTTATATAAACATTTAATTTGCTAGGTCTATCCCTTTCTACTATATAAATTTGGTAACAGTGATTTTCTTTGTGAATTTATTAAACCACAGAAAAGTTTTAAAACTTTTAAAGAAAAAGTCTTCTTTAAAAAGAAAAAAAAAAGGTTTTTTTAAGATTTTTATTTATATTTGACACAGAGATCACAAGTAGGCAGAGAAGCAGGGAGAGAGAGAGAGGAGGAAGCAGGCTCCCAGCTGAGCAGAGAGCCCGATGCAGGGCTCGATCCCAGGACCCTGGGATCACGGCATGAGCCGAAGGCAGAGGCTTTAACCCACTGAGCCACCTAGGCACCCCAAGAAAAAAATTTTTAAAGATTTTATTTATTTATTTGACAGAGAGAGACAGTGAAAGCAGGACCCAAGCAGGGGGAGTAGGTAAGGGAGAAGCAGGCTTCCCCCGCTGAGCATGAGCCCAACACAGGGCTTGACCCCAGGACCCCAGGATCATGACCTAAGCCGAAGGTAGATGCTTAACAGCTGAGCCACCTGGGTGCCCCTAAGAAGAACAATTTTATATTTTTAATCATGTATTTGAGAGACTCATAGCAGAAATGTATATGCCATCAACAAAGACATCAATCAACAAAATGATAAGCAAAGGTCGTAGGTTCAGTGCAGTGTTAAGCAGTATTTTAAATTCTTCAAACAATATTAAGGAAACACAGAGCAGTTGATAACACCCAAATGACAATTCCTCTGAGAATCCACCAAAATAAGAAGGTGAATGCACCAAGTTTTTCTATGAGTTGTAGATAGGTTCCATGTGTCTTCAATGCACTGCATGAAGTGAAGGTACTTGAAGATTGATGATCCTATGATTTAAGAGGCTCTAATATGCACTTCTTAGTCATCTATCTCTTTTAAGCATGAGCACACAATACATTTCAAAGATTAACCAGCATCTTGAACCTGCCTAAGAACCACACTTTAAATGTAAACAAGAACTCCTAAAATTATGCTTTTCCATTGGCAGTGGGGGTAAGGAGGAGAGCAAAGAGATTGTTTATTAATCAGATGGAAGACATAAAAATAATCTTGCAAGTTAAAAACATTTCATTTCAGGATTCATTAATAATTTAAGCACCACTGAAATGCCACCATGATGTATTACCAGCAAAACACCTAAGTTGTACTATGAAACAGCCACATAAATGAAATGCCCCAAACTACAGTGATAACAGAGTAACTGATAATTTACACATTCATTGTTCCCACAGTGGCCATTATCAGGCCCCCAAGAGCATGTAAAATATTATTTCATGCAGCTGCATATGGTGTAGTTTAGATCGCAACATTCACTGCCCTGAGGCAGAGATGCAACTGCTGTGGGAACCACAACTGAAAATTTCCCAACCTTTGGATGGGTAAATATCGGCTCCTGTGTTGCTTTTCTTTGTTGTTTTGTACTTTTAAAAAGCTGTGACTGAACATAGTTACTTTTAGCACAAGTTATATACTGAATTCCGTGATAGACAAGAAAATGAAGCTTGGCTTTTATTTATGTCAAATCAATAACGAAGGCCTAAAATATTAATTTAAACTACAAACTGTTAAAAACTTCCAGGTGAAAAAATACACTTTTAAAAAAAAAAAGATTTTACTTATTTATTTGACAGACAGAGATCACAAGTAGGCAAGAGAGGCAGGCAAAGAGGGGGAAGCAGGCTTCCTGCTGAGCAGAGAGCCCGATGTGGGGCTCGATCCCAGGACCCTGAGATCATGACCTGAGCTGAAGGCAGAAGCTTTACCCCACTGAGCCACCCAGGCACCATAGAAAATACACTTTTTTATCTTTTCCCTTCTCTACATTTTATAGCATTTTATATGAGAGCTCGGGTTCAAGAATCAGATGGCCTTGGGTGTGAGTACCAACTCTACCATTTGCCAATTTTATATCCTTAGGCAAGTTATATACCCCTTCTATTTCTATCCCTTCTTTTGTAAAATACAAACAATAAAAACATCTTCCTAGGACTACTGAGAGGGATAAGGTAACCTGTAAAACAAGTATAACATGGTACTTAACACATAGTAATTGCCCAGTAAATGTTAGCTGGTACTGAAA
>RCUC01113494.1:0-11449 GCA_003697995.1 Taxidea taxus jeffersonii | reverse complement strand
TATAGAAAATATACCTTCTTTTCAAATCCTTCAAACTACAGCTGACCTTTGAACTATAGCTAATCCTTGAATTACACAGGGGTTAGGGTGCCAACTCCCTATACAGTTGAAAATCTGTATATAACTTTGGACTCCCCCAAAACTTAATTACTAATAGCCTATTGCTAACTGGAAGCCTTACCCATTAAACATAGTTAGTTAACACATATTTTGGAGGTTATATGTATAACATACTTACAATAAATTAACCTAGAGAAGGGAAAGTGTTACTAAGAAAATCATAGGGAAAATACATTTGCAGTATTGTACAGTATTTATTAAAAAAAAAATCCATGTAGGGGCACTTGGGTGGCTCAGTGGGTTAATCCTCTGCATTTGGCTCAGGTCATGATCCCAGAGTCCTGGGATCGAGCCCCAAATCGGGCTCTCTGCTCAGCAGGGAGCCTGCTTCCCCCTCTCTCTCTGCCTGCCTCTCTGCCTACTTGTGATCTCCATCTATCAAATAAATAAATAAAAATATTTTTAAAAAATCCATGTATAAGTGGACCCATGGATTTCAAACACATGTTGTTCAAAGGTCACTTGTATTTTTAAGAAGTGTTCCTATATGGGCCACAAAGAAACTTTAAAATTAAAAATTAATAACAAAAGGTTGGCAACAACAAAAATTCCATGAATCTAAAAAACTAATCACTTCAAAAATAAAAATTTCCAGTTATAAGGAAAGTACGTACTAGATTTAATGTACAACATGGTGACTATAGTTAACATGCTGTGTAATATATGGGAAAGTTAAGAGAATAAATCTTAAGAGTTCTCATCATAAGATAATTTATTTCTTTTTATTGTGTCTATATGAGATGACAGATGCTAACTTACGCTTACTGCAGCAGTTATTTCACAACAAATGTAAATCAAACCATTATGCTGTATTCCTTAAACTTATATATGGATGTGTGTCAATTACATCTCAATATGAGTAAAAAAGAAAAAAATTAACTTCAGGGTCAAAATTGCTCTCCTGGAAATTAAAAAAACAATCATTTATAATACTGCTAAAAACCATGAAATACTTAGGAATAAATCTAATGGAATGTGTACAAGAGTTGTATGTGGAACACTAAAAACTGCTGATGAGAAACTGAGGAAGATCTAAATAAATGGAGAGATATACCATGTTCATGGATCAGAAAACTCAATACTGTTAGGATGTCAGTTCTTTCTGAATTGATCTATAGATACAAATACCAATCAAAACCCTGGCAAGCTTTTTTGCAGAAGCTGACAAACTGATTCTAAACTTTGTATGAAAATGCAAAAGACCTAGAATATCCAAAATAATTTTGATAAATACAAAGGTAGAGGACTCACACCATCTGATTCTAAGACTTACTATAAAGCTACAGTTGTTATCAAGATGGTGTGCTACTGGGGCACCTGGCTGGCTCAGTTGGAGGAGTGTGCGACTCTTGATCCCATGGCCATAAGTTAGAGTCCCACGTTGGGTGTAGAGATTACTTTAAAAAAAAAAAAAGGCCTCGTGCTATTCACTTAAGAATAGATATATGGGGTGCCTGGGTGGCTCAGTGGGTTAAGCCTCTGCCTTCAGCTCAGGTCCTGATTCCAGGGTCCTGGGATCGAGTCCCACATCAGGCTCTCTGCTCAGTGGGGAGCCTGCTTCCTCCTCTCTCTCTGCCTGTTGCTCTGCCTACTTGTGATCTCTCTCTCTGTCAAATAAATAAATAAAATCTTAAAAAAAAAAAAAAGAATAGCCATACAGATCAAAGAAATAATACAACTCAGAAATAGAATTACATAGATACAGTCAAATTATTTTCAACAAAGATGTTAAGGTAATTCAATGAAGAAAGGACAGTCTTTTCAACAAATGTTGCTGAAACAACTGGCTATCTAAATACAACTCAATCCCTACCTTGTACTATATAAAACAGGCAACTCAAAAAGGATCACACAGAATTAAATATAAAACCACAACTACAAAACTTCTGGAAGAAAACACATGGCAAAGTCTTGAGATTTTTGGTTCGGTAACAAGTTCCTAGATAAAACACAACCTAAGGGGGGGGGGGGAAACCCCAAACTAAATCTCATCAAAGTAAAGGAAATTCACTCTCCAGTAGATACTGTAGTAAAAGCACATACTAGTAAGAAATTCTTACAAAATACACAGCCAATAAAATATATGTATCCAGATTATATAAAGAACGCAATAACAAGAAGACAACCAAAAAAAAAAAAAAAAAGCTTAAGAGATTAGAATAAGCACCTCACCAATGAGATACAGATGACAAGCCTGTAAGATACTCAATATCATTAGTCATTAAGGAAATGCAAATTAAAACCATGATGAGATATCACAATACACTTATTGAAACGGCTAAAATTAGTCATAGAATAGAAAGTGCTAGCAAGGACAGAGAACTAGAACTCTTATGTACTGCTAGTGAGTATGTAAAATGCTACAGTTACTATGGAAAACAGTTTGGCAGTTTCTTACAAAGTTAGTAAAACATTTACCATACAACACAGCACTTCAACTCCTACGGACTGACCCAAGAAATGTCTCCAAAAAGACATGTGTCCAAAAAGACATAGTAGGTGATTTATAGTATCAAATCCAAGTGTCCGTCAACTTGTGAATGAATAAACAAACTGCGGCATGTCCATACACTGGGATACACTTAGCAATAAAAAGGAATGAATTACTGCTTAATGCAACAACATGGATGGATATCAAGACTTACGCAAAGTAAAAGAAGTCAGACTCACAAGGCTATACACGGTATGATTTCGTTTATACTCTAGAAAGGCACTATTATAGGGACAGAAATCAGACTGGTGGTTGTTAGGGGTTGGGGAAAGGACTGACTGCAGAGGAGCCTGAAGGAATATAGGACATTTTCCTCACCCCAAAAGTGAGGAAAACGTCCTGTATCTCATTTGCGGTGGTGGTTCCACAGCCACAGACATTTATCAGGAATCACTGACCAGTATACCAAGAAAGGTTTCTGAAAATAAATTATACCACAATAAATCTGATTTTTAAGAAATGCATTTCAGGGGCACCTGAACCAGCTCAGCTGGTTAAGCGTCTGCCTTCGGCTCAGGTCATGAGCCCAGGGTCCTGGAATCCAGCCCCGCATTCAGGCTGCCTGCTCAGCGGGGAGTCTGCTTCTCCCCTCCTGCCCCCTTGTGCTCTCTCTTACTACGTCTGTCTCTCTCAAATAAATACATAAAATATTTATTTTATTTAAAATATATTTATATAAATATTTATTTAATTTAAAAAATATTTTTTAAAACTGCATTTATTTATTTTATTTAAAAAATAAAATATTTTTTAAAACTGCATTTCAAGTTAAGGGCAATGAGAGAACTAGAAGACAATTTATGGAAAGTGGGCAATCTGCACTAAGGGGAAAATTAATAGCTTTAAGTGCTTATTAACTAAGAATAAAAATAAGCGTTCAAGCACTTAGAAAAGATAAGAAAGCCATGCTTCTGTAAAGTCTAATTAAGAAAATGGGGATATAAATGTAAACAGCAAGAAAAAAATAAAAATAAAATTTCAAACACAAAAATACCAAAGAAGTATAAAGCTTCTCTATATTGATACTAATGAACCTGAGAAGTGAATTAAATGGAAAATATTATCAAAACTGGTTCAAGAAGAGGTAGAAAACTTCTATAGGGCAACATCCATGTAAATGATTAGAAATATTCTCAAAATACTGTCCCTGGAGAAAGTTCCAGGTTCAGATGGACTTATAATACATTTTAAGGAATATCTTCAGGAGACAGAAAATTTCTATGTCAAATCTATTCACCATTCCAGAACACAGAAAGAGAAAGCCCCCAATTCATTTTACTAAGACAGCACAACCCCAACCCTACAATCTGACAAAGTATACAACAAGGAAAACTGTAGAATAATGTTACCTTTAATTAGAGCTACTCTTAAAAAAGCATGCCAGACACCGTATGTACATACGTGGCTTCACTCAAATCTCTTAACTCTCCCGCAGTCCTCTATTCCCCTAGTATAATGGCATTTCCGTGTTTCTTTAAATTCTTCCCATGATAAAAACAAAAAGCAAACAGACAACATACACTTAAGCAGTATAATCTCAATTCTTTGCTCTTTAAAGCAGAATTCCTTTATTTTTTATTTATTAGTTTTTACTTAAATTCCAGTGAGTTAATATATCGTGTTGATATTAGTTTCAGGTGTAAGAGTTCGTGATTCAGCCCTTCCGTACATGCCCTGGGGCTCAGCACAGGAAGTGCCCTCCTTCAGCCCCAACACCCACCCCCACCCACCCCCACCTTCTGCCTAGTAACCATCAGATTTGTTTGATTTTTTTCAAAGATTTTATTTATTTAGCTGTGAGAGAGAGGAGCAAGTGAGCACAAGTGCGGGGTATGGTGGGGTTGGGGGGCGGGGGGAGAGGCAGAGGAAGAGAGAGAAGCAGAATTCCTGCATTAGCAGGGAGCCTGACTCGGGGACCCTGAGATCACAACCTGAGCAGAAGGCAGAGGCTTAAACAGCTGAGCCACCCAGCCGCCCCCATCAGTCTGTGCTTTATAGTTAAGAGTGTTTCCTGGTCTGCCTCTCCCTTTTGTTCCCCCATATGACCATTTGCTTTGTTTCTCGAATTCCACAGGAGTGAAATCATATTTGTCTTTCTCCGTTGTAAAGCATAACTCCTTTAAAAACACTCTGTGTATTTACTGTCTCTGATATTGCTTCTGTTTTTCTGATCAGTCTTATACTCACAATACTTCAATAAAACTGTTCTCACGCAGGTCATCAATGACTTCATTTTGCTAAATGCAATGGCGAATTACAGTCCTCATGTCCTGGAGAATACAAATACTGGGCAGTATCTCACACAATGGACCATCTTCCTGGAAAACTATCTTAGCTTGTCTCCTACCTCACTGGCTGCTTCTTATCAAGCTGTTTTGCTAGTTACTTCTCATTTCGTCATTCCCTGAATTTTCTCATTTATTCTCTCTCCCTAGGTGACTCATCCAGTCTCACCATTTTAAATACCACTTATCAGCTGATGGCTCTCATGTTTACAACTTCATCTAGATTTGTTCATGAAACTCCCAACTCCTTGACACCTCCACTCGGATGTCTGACACAGTAAACTTTATTTGGTCAGAACTGAACTCCTGATCTTCAAGAAGTAATAAGCCTCACAGAATCTTACCATTCCAAGTAAATTTGTTAAAGCCAAAAACCTTGAATTATCCTTTCTTTCCTTATACTCTGTGAATAATTTGCCAGTAAATCTGTCAGCTTTGCCTTTAAAGTATATTCAGAATATTACCACTTCTCCCCGCTATCTTCACTGCTTCCCCAGGTTCAGATAACCACAGCATTTTCTAATCGGATTTATATAGTCACCTCCTAAATGTTTTTCTCTGTTTCTGACCTTATGTCCCTACAATCTAGTCTCAGTACATCTAAGTCAGAGTGACTCTTTTAGAACAAGCTGCTAATGTCCTCTGCCCCCCAGGCTCCCAACCCCTGGTAACCACTATTGTACTCTTTGTTTTCATAATTTTGGCCTTTTCAGTTCCACAAGTAAGTGATATCATACAATATTTGTCTTTCTCTGTCTGACTTGGGATGGCGGGGTTGGGGGGGGATAAGACAGATGTTGTTTAAGGGTACAAACTTACGACGAGTAGTAAGTCCTGGAGATCTAATGTATAGTAGAGTGAATATGGACAACAATACTGTATGATAATCATCAAACTTGCCAAGACTCTAGAACTTAATTATTCCAACCATTAAAATTAAGAAATGATAATTGTGCACTATAAAAGGATGCTAATTATCACAATGACAATCATATTACAATATGTAAGTATATCGCGTCCACATGCTGTACACAATGTTATATGTCAAATATATTTCAATTAAGAAATAATAATGGCCTGTGCCAAAGGACTCACAGGCCCTAAATGATCTGCAAGCTGCTCCATCCATCCTCCAGCATCTCTGACTCAGCTCTCCCTCCTCATAGTCACAGTGACCTCGCACTCATGAATGCTCTCACCTCAGGACCTTTCTTGCTATTCTCTCTGCTGGTAATGTTCTTCTTTCAGAGGCTCATGGAGTTGGTGGTCCCTCCTTTAGGTCCTTGCTCAAGTGCCAGTTTCTTAGCGAGCGCTCCCCTGACCACCTTATGCAACACGGCAGCCTCCACCTTCCACACTCACTTATCCTCTTCCTTGACTTTTTCTCCACAGTATGTATCACTATCCAGCCTCTCCACCTACCAGAAGCTAATCCAAACCTTCTCTAGAGAAACTCTTTGTCAGAGAATTCCCACACACACTTTTTCAAGGAAAAGGAGTAGCTCAACGTAAAAAAAAAAAAAAACCCAGCCAAGTATGCAAGGAAAAAGGGTACTACGAAAGAGGGCCAATAGAAATCGAGAGCAGAGATATATCTGCAAAGACTTTAGGTAAGCTGGAGAAATAATTATTGAACTAAAACAGGGGAGGTTTTTCACAACACAGCCCGAAGAGATGAAAAGATAGAAAAAAGAATATAAGGAACATGGGGGATTGACAGAAGGGCCAGTATGTATCTAAGTGGAGATTCAGGAGGAAAGGCAATATCTGAAAAAAATTATGGCTGACAACTTCCCAGAACTGCTGAAAAGCACCAATCTTAAGATTCACGAAAAATCAATAGTCTAGACAGTTTAAATAGAAATCTATAATCAGATGGTTCATAGTGCAGAATGTCAAAGAGAAAAATTTTAAAGCAGGAAAAAAAACCCCTTCTAAAGAGTACTGCTACTCTCAGCAGCAATAATGGAAATCAGTAGATTATAGAATGGTAGCCTCGATGTCCTGGGCATTCTACTCCCAGAGAAAGTGTCTTTCAAGGTTGAGGGCAAAATAAAGACATTTTAAGACAAGTATATACTGGGAGAGCTTACCACCACAGACCCTCACTAAAAGGACTTTCCAGAGACAGAAGAAAAAGTATCCCGGAAGGAAAGCCTGAGATGCAAGGAGAGCGAAGACAGTGAAAGGTCCAAACAATCAAGAATTTATAAAACAAAATTGTTTGATAAGATAGAATTAAGGCACATGATAAGAATACATAAAGAGTTTAGGGGCACCTGGGTGGCTCAGTGGGTTAAAGCCTCTGCCTTTGGCTCAGGTCATGATCTCAGGGTCCTGGGATTAAGCCCCTATCGGGCTCTCTGCTCGGCAGGGAGCCTGCTTCCTCCTCTCTCTGCCTGCCTCTCTGTCTACTTGTGATCTCTGTCTGTCAAATAAATAAATAAAATCTCTTAAAAAAAAAAAAGAATACATAAGAGTTTAGAGGGTTATAAGTGAGTAGGGTATTATAAGGTCTGTGTAGCAGAACCGACATAGGACATAACAGAAACATAAAGATGCATTAAAGAAAGATGGGAAGTAGAGCAATGATAATCTTTTTTTTTTTTTTTTAAGATTTTATCTATGTATTTGGGAGAAAGAGAGAACACCGGGGGGGGGGGGGGGGGGGGGGGAAGCAGGAGTAGCAGACTCCCCGATGAGTAGGAAGCCTGATGTGGGGCTTGATCCCAGGACCCCAAGACCATGACCTGAGCCAAAGGCAGATGTTTAGCCAACTGAGCCACCCAGGTACCCCTAAAACGATGAAAATCTATCACATAGACAAATCCAGGAGAAAACTAAAGTACCTATGATGTTAATGTAGAGAGAGGAAGGTAAAAGCTGTAGAACACAGATCTAAAGAAATGATATAGCATGTTCATGCATTAAAAGACTTCACATTGTAAAAATACCAACTTGTTACAAATTATCTTCCCATTCAATGGAATCCCAATGAAATTATCAACTTTTTTTCTGACTTTTTTTTAAGTGAAACTTGATCAGCTGCTTCTGAAATTTATATAGCATGCCAATGGCCACTCAAGTGCAAGTATCCAGAATATACAAAGAATGACTACAAATCAACAGAAAAAGAAGACTTGAAGAGCCATGTCACAAAAAAGGAAATCCAAATCATCAATAAACACATTAAAAGGATATTCAACTTCTTTAGTAATCAAGGAAGTAGAAATTAAAACTACAACTTCTAAACTGGTAAAAATGTAATCTAAGGACGTAGATCAACGGGTATTCTCTTTATTTGGAATGTAAATTAGTTCAGTCACTTTGGAACACAGCTTGAACTTACCCGGTAAAGCTGAAAATACACATATTCTCTAAGTCAGCAATTTCTCTCTTTAGGCATATAAACTCCTGCACATAAGTGCCAGGAGAAAAACTGAAGAATGCTCATGGCAGCATTGTTTGCAAGAGCTGCATGTTGGAAATAACCCAAGAGCAGGTAAACTGTGGTCCATTCCATATAATAATGGAATACTACACAATAATTAAAGGAAAAAAACATGCAATCACATGTATGGTCTCATCAGTAAATGTTAAGCACAAGAAATAAAAAGTAAACACTATTTTTTAGGGAACCATATATAGGTGGTAAAGAGTGAAAAAATGATCATCACAGATGTCAAAATAGTGGTTTCCTTTAGGCTGGCTTTATGATTCTGGTGAGGGAGGACCTTGCCAAGGAAGGTGGCAGGCTTCCATGAGCCTGTGGTGTTCTGTTTCTAGTGGGATGGTGGCTACCTTGCTTTCATTTACAATTATTTAAACTATTATATATTTATTTTACATACTTTTATGTATGTGTGAACTATTATACAATAAGGAGAAAAATGAGAAGGGATGATCTAATGCCTTCACCAGGTTCAGTTCCCTCCGGTGGCTGAGTACATTCTCTTCTCGGAAAGACTATACTATTTAGTAGAAAAAGCATTAGAGGACAGAGCTCTCTTAATTAAAATCTTAATTAAGTCCTCTTACGAAGCTCTTTTAAGCATATTAAGTCTCTCTGAACCCTAATCTGTTCATCTACTAAATGCAAATACTAACAACTGCTTATCTCTTGGGATATGTGTGACTATCAATCATAATATACTGAAATATGTTTAGAAAACTGCAAAAACCCAATTAACACAGAATTTCATAATCTGAAATTCAAAGATTTTTGTTGCACAGTAGCTATAATGATACCAAGAGGTAATAAAATCCATGAAAATAGAGGTCAACTCCTAACAATCTTCCATTTCACTTTAAAAAGCACTTTTTAGAAAATGTTGCATCTGTTAGCAGTAATGGATAAATAAACAAAAACCTGTTCTGAGAAAAAACAAATTTAAAAATTAACTTAACCTGGAAAAATTGCTATAAAAGATGCCACATTAAACGTCTAGAGATTGAGACCTGCTCTTGTATTTACAAAAGAAAACTTAAGACTGTCCTTCCTTTCCATGAAAAGGAAAAGGAAAAATATACTTTGCTACGTTACGCTTCCAGCACCTTCTCTCTAATAAATCACCGTCAGCATCAACTGTTCTCCCTAAAGCGAGTAAAGGAGACGAGAACGGAATAACTGATTTCACTGAGCTTCTATAATCAGTCTCAGGGCTGCTACGGGAAAATTCTTAAGAAACTGAGAGGCAAGCCTAACTCACCAAAAGAAACTAAAACATGAAAGGATAAAAGTTTTATGTATTTACTTTGCCAGTTTATTTTTTTTAAATATTTTATTTATTTATTTCACAGAGATCACAAGTCAGACAGAGATCACAAGTAGGCAGAGAGGCAGGCGGAGAGAGAGAGAGGGGGAAGCAGTCTCCCTGCTGAGCAGAGAGCCCAATGGGGGGCTCGATCCCAGGACCCTGGGATCATCACCCGAGCCGAAGGCAGAGGCCTCAACCCACTGAGCCACTGAGGCGCCCCAACTTTGTCACTTTAAAAAACAACATCTGTCACAAATATCCACAAGGCCCTTAATTCTTTTTCATATTCAAACATTTAAAAGATGACAAAAATGATACAAAAAGCGTAAAGTAAGATGATTTTTTTACTTATAGTATTATTTTTCTCTATAAAATATTAATGTTCAAAGTTCTACATACCTGAATGTTTTCCCTACTCCAAGTGTGTGGCGTTTTATTGGCAAGTAATTTCAGATCTTGAATAGCAAGTCTCTTTACTGCTTTCCTAGGATCATTCTTCAGGTACTGCAACAGAAGCTGAATCTATGAAAAAAATAAGCCATCCATGAACAGTACTGTCACTGAAACTACCATCAGGATGTGTAGTATAATTTAGTAAAACTTTTAGATCTGAGACAGAACTCCCTTTCAATCACAACCCTGTCACTTCTTAGCCCTGTGTCCATGTTTGGGCCACTTTCTCTTCATGCGTACAAATATACTATTCCTTAACCTGTAAGGTTCTAGCACAGGACCTGGCGTTGAAAACTCGATTCTTTCTCTCCTGCCAACCCCAGGCTCTGCCACGTACCCCCACCTCCTCCTCTTGTTCCTAAAAGGCTTCCAAGAATTAGGACTGTGAATACAGAACAGAAAAAAGCAGGCAAAAGAAAATGAAAGCCATCTTTATCAGAGAAGGCACCTTAATATGATCAAAACTTATGGGTTACTTTTTTTTCAGTTTATACTTAATATGCAATAGTTTACTGAAGAAAAGGCAGTTTAAAGAAAACTGAAATTACCTGCTTAGGCGTATCAACCAAAGACGAAGCTGCAAGCAGAGTAAAGGTGTGCAGAGAGACAATCACCATCTTGGTGGAGGGGTAGGATGTGACCAGCTGCTGCAACAGCTGCCTCGCGCTCGATGCCAGGATCGCGTCATGGTGCATGTGCTGGAGGATGGGGATTAACTTCAGTTTCAAGTCTACTGGTGTGGCCAAACCTGGACACAGAGGAATCGTTAGGGACAGACTCCTGACTGTCACCTTAGTAACATTTCACATTTAAAAGGAATTCAGGGACGCCTGGGTGGCTCAGTTGGTTAAGCAGCTGCCTTCGGCTCAGGTCATGATCCCAGCGTCCTGGGATGGAGTCCCACATCGGGCTCCTTGCTCAGCAGAGAGCCTGCTTCTCCCTCTGCCTCTGCCTGCCACTCTGTCTGCCTGTGCCCACTCTCTCTAACAAATAAATAAATAAAATCTTAAAAAAAAAATAAAAAATAAAAAAGTAAAAGGAATTCAATTAGGGATGCGTGGGCAGCTCTGTGCGTTAAGCGACTGCCTTTAGTTCAGGTCATGATCCCAGGGTCTGGGGATGAAGGACCGTATCAGGGCTCCCTGCTCGGTGGGGAGTCTGCTTCTCCCTCTCCCCTTACCCCCTGCTCATGATCTCTCTCTCTCAAATAAATAAAAAAATATTTTAAAAAATTGATTCAATTAGCAATATGACCTTTTAAAAACAAAAAGTATGCTAAAGTTATGTTTATGACATTAAAGATAATTATATTAGAGCTAACCCAATTAATAGTTTTTTTTTTT